>PVJS01000236.1:0-48130 GCA_004027185.1 Glis glis
CTTTATTTTGAAACAGGGTCTCACTAAGTTGTGGAGGGCCTCACTAAGTAGCTGAGGCTGGCCGCGAACCCAGATCCTCTGGTCTCAGCCTCCCAAGTACTAGGATTATAAGCATGCGCCACCATGTCTAGCTTCCTATACTGCTACTTCTTAAGATTACTGTTCCCTCACTCCTCTTCCTGTGCTGCAAGGCTTGAATGATGCTGCCGACCTAACCAGGACTTGGAAATGGAGAACAGAATAGAATGGGTCTTTTCTCATGCCAATTGGAGCTCGAGGGCTTCCTCTGGTGTAGAGGAGCCTTAGAAGAAACAAGGCATGAGATGAAGATAAGGGAAAATAACAAGAGGGGAAGATGGAGAGCCTCAATACCACAGTAATTCCAGAGATGAAAAGAAGATGCAGCGATCTCTTTGATTTTGATTTTTAACTTTCTTTCATTGTTATTATCCTGTTCCTACAATTTCTGGAAGGAACACACCAGAAATTTGTGTAAAGGTTAGATGGGAACTTCGTAATGGAGACATTAAGTTGATGACATCTGAAGGTGATGCTCACCCTTAACATCATAAAAAAGAGAAGAACCCAACCATCATTTTGACTGATAGAGTGCTATAGGCAGTAGCCAGCCTGGCCAGGGAAATGTCTCATCACTGGCCTCAGCCATCCTGAGTGAGTGTGATGGCATCCTTGTAGCACATTCATTCACTCAAGTGCTTCTGGGAAAAAGTTCCATGTAATCCATGCTAACTTCTATTTAATCTTTTAAGGAATACTTTTAACTCTTGAAAACAAAAGTCAGCTTGTTCTGTATATGTTCTGTATATAAGGACTGTTTTTTCAAAAAACAAGTAAATTGAGCACGCTAACCACAACAACAAAAATCAAACTTTAATCTGTCCAAGGCACTAGAATTATTTAATTCTTAGTTACAGAAAATACAGAGATAGATGGACTCATTGATAACACTGAAGGAGTTGTAACCAGTCAAATAAAGGATGTAGGAAATTCTATGTGATTTCCACTGAGAAAGTCAACAGAACCCAAGTTTTTCCACATATAATTTGCCATGACAAAAAAGAAAGAAAAGACAAGATCAAAACAGAAGAAAGAAAAAGAAAAAGAACAAAAAGGATAGAGGAGTTGTTTCAGAGCAAAAGAAACAAGGAAACTAACCCAAGTACCATGTGTAAATCCTTATCCAAATAAACCAACCATAAAAGAAATTAACATAATGGATGAAATTTGAACAGTTTGGATAGTAATTGAAATCCACTCTAGTGAAATTAGTAATAATTAATATTAAGTGAATATTAATTAGTATTAACTAAATTAATAAAGCAAATGATTTTTATTATGGGTTAATAGGAGTCATTTCTTAGCAATGCAAATAACATTATATATCTGTATGATTAATGCAATTGTATAATATTTAATCAAAGGGAGTCAAAATAAGATTGACCAGATGTTGTTAACTATTAAAGCTAGATGATAGCTACATACAGGTTGATGACATCAGTCCTCTAGTTTTGTGTGCTTTTGGAGATTTCCATAATAAAAAGTTGAACAAAAACAAGCACAATCTCTAGGTTAAAAAAAAAAGGTGCAAATGACCAGAACAGCAAAGAATCAATGAATTCAGAAACAACCTGCAAAATAATTTGCAGGTTCCAGGAGTACTAGGATAGAGCCCAGCAAGATAAAACCAAACTGAAGTAATAAATTACCTTTGTGACCTAAAACAAATGTGGGAATAGTGGAAAGCGAATCATTTTGAGCATCGAAGGTAATCAGGGAAAGTGCTTTGAAGAACGGAAACTGCACATAACTGTAAGTATAGTCTTAGAATTAACAGTGCAAAGTCAATTTGGAAGTTAATCATAAATTAAGAGGCCTTTTTAAAATTCTTTTTTCAAAAGCAATTTATCTTTCATGCCTCATTAAAATTATTCTCTACTGCTTTCTCTCCCCTTTCTTTCTAGTGATAACTTTGTTAGACAAGCCTCAAATGTTGCCCATTGTACTAAGAAATGAAAGCCAAGATGTGGAATTGGAGCTGGCAGCGATGATGTCAGGACCCATTCAAAGGAAGCCCATTGCTTGAGTGAAAATTTATAGCCTGCGTGTGCAGTGCTGTGCTGTGCTGTGCGTTTCAGTTCAGGGCCGGTAAGAGATTTATCAAAGGGAAGTAACAAGATGTGTGGAAATAGCAGGTAAGAGTTTTAAAGGCCTTTATGAACCAGAGTAAATCTTGAAACTTTGGATTTCATCTCTGAAAGTTGGACTTCTAGGAGTAATTGCAGGTTAGCATTTGACCTATTGCACAGGTGGAGAAGAGGGAGATGCTAAGAGAATATGTCTTTAGTAAAGCTAAGAAGGCCCCACTCCATGGCTCGAGCCTGCAAATACCTATGAGAACTAAGCAGGCACCATTTCAACGGTGTCAACTGGGACAGGACTCAATGACTAGGGGCACAAATCATTGATGGGGATTGGAACATAAGTGCATCATGTGCTCTTTTAAGAAGGTGCCCCGGGGGCTCAGTTGCAGCCAGTGGTCACCATCCTGACACATAGGCTTTTTTTGTTTTTCATATTTTTAGAAGCAGCCAGAAACCTAGATGACTGTATGAAATCTTCTGGTTTTGTGATGTTGGCAAGATGATCAGATTTATACTCTGTGGGCCAACTCCATTCCTACCAAAGCCATTCTGCCCGAGGATTGTATGTTTGCAACCCTTGTTCTATGTCTAATCATTTTCATCTTTTTCCTTGTGTTTTTTTCATATTTAACTTGAACTTGATTCAGGACAAGCTCCAATATGTTTCTTCATTCAATTTATTATCTTAGACCTTGCTACCATGTATTAATAATTTACTAATGTTCCAGACTTTTTAAGATATGCAATTTCTGAATCTTTTCTGTCAAATATTTTGCAGAGGAGTATAAAAGAATAAAAAGTATGGAAACACAAATGTGATGAGAAATTGTGGACCCATATATACACTGTGTGTAAAGTCTTCCTTTTCCTTGGCCAGTTAGAGATTGGTGTTAATGACACTTGAGTTAAGCCTTTTCGTTTTATATGAACTTTCAAAGAGTAAACAGTAACCAATACTTCTGGACAAAATAAAATTAATATGAATGCCATTGGTTAGCTAGTAATACTGTATTTGTATAAGATGGCAAGATCAATAACTCTGATCCTAAACTTTGGCCTGACTGGGCATGTAAGTGAAAGAAACACTTGCAAATAAATCTGGCATTACTTTGGTGATTATTTACTGAGTCTTCAAGGCCATGAGACTATAAAATGGTAAACCTACAAGTGCATGGGGAGACAGGATGTTATGGAGAAAGGAATCGGCTGGGAATTGGAAATTCCAGTCTCAGCTCTGCTGCCAACAAGCTGTAAAACCTCTCTGCTCCTCAGTTCATTATTTATTTACTGTTTATACCTTGCCCATTTCCAAAACAGATTGGAAGTGGCTTTCAATAAAAACCACTAATGTATCAGAACTCTTTTATAAGGTAATAACCCAAGATAAAAAAGAAAGGAAGAAAGTTATAGCAGCAAATCTAAGCTAAGGGAATATACTGTAACAGAGCAAACATGCTGATGTGAGTTTCACGGCTGGAGAAAAGCAAGAAACAAGTTGTATTGCTACCATAATCCATGGGTCTCAATGTTTTTTACTCACAAAATGGGTGGGAAATGAGTGTTGTACAAAATCACTTTTAAAGTCTTTTCCAGGTTCAGTTGTTTCTGTTGTAAAGTGCTTTGTACATTTCTGAAATTATTTCCTCAATTTCTGCACAATGACAGTTCATGGACTTAAGTGAAAATTGGGAGTCAGGCAGTTCACTCATTACCTATTTAATTTTGTAGCCAGAGAAGTATTAGAATACTAGCGAAATTGATAAAAACACTGGTATGGTTTGAAGAAATGGTAAATTCCAAATAAATAAAGGAATGCTGCACTACCTACAAGGCTTTATGTCTAAAGAAATAAAGTGGAGTCTACATGTACTGAGGAAGCCTGTGTATGGAAAGGATGAGAAGAGTTCAAAAAATGAAATACACACATATCCAGCAAAACGCACAATTAGAACTCCAAGACATTACGAAGCTGAACTGAGGTAAGACAAAGCACATGGGGTGAGGAGACAGGGGGCAGTACTGCATTCCTCAGTAGACTGCTCCGTTCCGCTGCGTTCATGTACTTTGCATTAAGGGGCTGTTACTTAACAAGGGTAACTATTAAAATGCTGGTGGAAGAAATGAACCCACACAGCATGCATGGTGTATTGACTCTATACCCCTATTTGCCAGTCTATGAAATATTTTACATTAGAGAAACCCATTATAGCAGAACAGACTATATTTTCTTGCTAACACCAAATCAAAATGTGCACATAAATACAAAGAAAGGCATCTGTGACTAGGACGCGATGGGCCTCAGCTGGCCTCTGTTTCTGTGACAATATCTCAGAGTTTCTATATTGGACTATGCACAGCTGGAATGCTCAGTTATACATGATATTGATTTGGCTGTTGCTGTGTAGAGAAGGACTAAAGGCTAGGAAGATGTCCCAAAACAAATGATATAGGAGAGCTATGGCCACAAAGAGGCTATCATCTAAAATGATGGTTGGGAGAGAGAATGTGGGGTAATATTGAAAATATAAAAAAAACCACACAAGAACCATGAAAAGAGCATCAGAAAATGGAAAACCAGGGATAAGTTTAGAGTAGTGATTGTAGGAAATTAAAGAAAATTGGTTGGCTAAAAGAGTGCATGGCAGACATATCCAGTAAGTAGCTTTGAGAAAAATGAAAGGAATTGTCCAACTGTCCCCACTTGTAGAAATAAATTTCTTTAAATTTGCATTTCTCAACCAGGGGATAGTTTGCTCCCTGGAGCATGTGGCAGTGGCTACAGATGTTTTTGGTTTTTGCCACTGGGGAAGCACTACTGGTATAGAATGGGTAGAATCCAGGGATGTTGCTTAAACACCCTACAATATGTAGGACAGGCCTCTATAATAAATTATCCTCTTGCCAAGAATGTCTAGAGTGTCATGGTTGATAATCCAAAATAAAAATAGAACTAGAGTTGTACCCTGAGATCACTTCTGTAAACATAGTAAGTTCTTCTTTTCATGAGACCATTTGCCACGACCCACTCTGCCTCCCCTGGCCTAAGTGTAAGTTGGAAAGATTTTTTTTCCCAATCTTTTAGATGATGCCTTGGAGACCCATCTGTTCTCACCCACCTGATCCTTGACATCTTTAGATTACACTTGGCTTAATGTTAATCCACTTTTGATGCCTTTTAAAGTGTTTCCATGTAAATTATTTTCTGCTCACTTCTGTGATTCATTTCTTTGGACCCCTAATGAATTGGGATTTTGACTTTATGGGACCCTTTCTCTTCCTTTACTTTTACCCCTTCTCTGATGTTTTGGGGTTTATTGCTCTCAACTGGTATTCAGGACAGTCAATTAAATGAAGAAAAATGGTAATTTGAGCACTTTTAGTGTTCAACCAAGTTTCTGAATAGTTGATATCCTTTTTGTGCTTCTCAAGCTACAACTTTCATGCCAAACATAACCTTAACTATGTTAAAATTCTGAAAATAGTCCTCCAATTTAATAATACCTTGGCTTGAAGGAGACAAAGTAAGTCAGACGGAAACAAAAGAGTCAAAAGCATTGCTTGAAAGAAGAATGTTTTCATCATCACAAGTGGAGGAAGATATTGGCAGGAACAAGTGACTTGGGCATCTCTCTCTTTCTGGGATTTACACCAAATCGCTGCATGCTTGAAGTTTCCTTAATCTAAAATCTTTACTTTGTAAATCAGTAGAAAACTGAGTCAAACCTTTTGGGGGACCTTGTGTGCCCACAGTGTACCTGATTTGAATGAGATATTATTGTAAAAAAAAAGCTCCAATTTGCTAGCTGTTTCAAATGCCAATTCCATCTGAGGCTTCTTCTGCAAGGGGACATTAATATCTTTTTCTGACATTATCCCTCATGATTGACATCCACCAGAAATTCCTCCCCAGCCATTAGTTTATTAACATTATTATTGCTTTGGGTTGGCACCCTTCCCCCTACTTACTTCTGTAAAGATCAGATGACATTTGTTTCAAAGGCAAAATTCTCCTTCTAATCCATATACAAGGAGCCCATGAAATCTGGCGTGGACACAGTTCATGAAGTTTCAGCAGATACCAAGAGGATGTGCTCTCCCAAATTTTAGGCAGAAGGATATATTCTCAGTGATAGCTTGTACTTCTCACCAGTATTCCAGAACAGGGGAGAAAGAATAAATGTTTTACCTCTGTGCAGTAAATACTTCTCATTCTGAGGAGAAGAGGTAGCCATTTCATATCTATGCTTTCTTTAGTCAAAGTAGAAAGCTACATTATACAGTTAACTGAAGAAGTGTTGAGAAAGGTTCATTAAAGCACAATGAAAGGAAATTATAGTCATTTCTCAGCTGGCCTCTTGAAGTATATGTCTATGGGTATGATTGTATGCAGGTCTGTGTGCATGCAGAAATGAATGCAACTCACACTTTTTTTTGCATTTTACAGAGGACCCTGAATTTTAGGACTTATGAGCTGTCAGAATTTCAATAAGTGAAAATGTCATCCAATTTCTAATGATATATTTGATTAAACCTTGCGGATATGTAATAGAAATTCTTCAGGACTTTATTGAGACCAGTCAGTACATAAAAGTCTTTCTCTACTGGTAGCCAGTATTTATTGAATACCTCCTATGTGTGTCAGACACGATGCCAAGGGTTCCACACATGTTGTTTTATTTGATTCTCCAGTGTCTTAGAATTATATGCTCACTAAATCATTTCTTTCAAGAGATATATATTTTCCAGCCCCCTTCAAGTTAGTTGGAACCATGGGACTAAGTTGTGGTCAATAAAATGTGGGGAGAAATAATACATGCTATTTTCAGGTTTGCCTTTAGTAACGTTTACATCCTCCTTCTCCTTCTCTCCCTCTCTCCCTCCTCTTCTCTTTCTTCATTGGATGGCTACTGGTTCTGGATCTGGGAGAGAATTCTGAGCCCCCCAAGAGCCACAGCATGGCCAGAGCCTGGATTCAGTGAAGGAGGGTCACTTAGGAAAGCTAATGATGGTTATATTGATTGATGAATTTTCATGAGCAATACATTGAGCTATAGATTTTATTTATGTCACAAAAATAAGATTAATAAAACCTAGAAAAAATAGCACAAATCTTATTTATTTATTTTACTTATTTAGAAATAAAGCTAAATAATGCTAAGCCATGATGATTTTATCATGCTTTTACAAAGAAAGTATTCTTTAACCTTCAAAACAACAATTGATAACTAGGAAAGGGGGACTGCTCTAATACAAAACTTGAAAATGTGATATTTGCCTTAGAGGCTGGATGATAGGCAGTAAGTAAGTTTATACTGAAGTCTAAAAATATGGGAATGCATGTTATTCAGCGGCAAACATTTGGTGTAATAGCCACCTGCACTGGTATAGACGGCAAACCACATGCCAAATGAGGCAGCAGCCCCAGTGGAAATAATTAGAAGAATCAAACTGCTAGTGTTACTGGATATTATTGGCTGCTTTGACAAGGCATTACAAGAAAAGGATGAACCCGGGAAGAACCTGGCTGGTTTACAAGTAGAAATGAAAGGGAATACAGAGAGCCAGAAAGCAAGGGCTTTATTTCTAGAAAAGCCATCTGCTTCTAGACACAAACAATAAGAGATGGAATTTTAAAATATTTTAGTTGTCAGTGGCCTAGTAAAACTCAAGTAAATAAAATGTCTACAAACAAAAATCAAATTAAGATTGTGGCATCCCATTCAAGTCTGACAACCACCATTATGTTGAGAGAGGATAGAGGAAGGGGAGAGAGAGAGAGAGAGAGAGAGAGAGAGAGAGAGAGAAGAATGGGGTTGAAGAAATGGCAAAATAAAGGAGACTCGAAAACCCTGTTTCAAAATGAAATATAAGGAGGGCTGGTAGGTTAGCTCTGAGGTAGAATGCCCCTGGGTTCAATCCCCAGTATGAAAAAGAAAAAAAGAAGAAAAATAAAAGAAATATGAGCATGGATATTGGCATGATGGAACTAGCTATAATCAAAAGATCATATGCAGTGTTGCGGGCTGAATTGTCCCTCCTCACAATTCTAACCCCTTGTTTGGAGACTTTATTTAGAGAAAGGGTATTTGCAGAGCTATTGAAGTTATACTAAGACCATTAGGATTATCAGGTTGGCGGGCGTCCTTATAGGAGGAGGAAGTTGCACACTGTCTGAGTACTGAGGAAAGACCATGTAAGGACACAGGGGAGCATGGCAGAGCAAACCAGCAGTCCTCTGTACTTTCCCTCCTCAACTTTCCCATGTCACTATGGTTATCCTGTCTCTGCTCTTCCATGTGCATCAGGTGTGTGGGAAGGAAGGATATGTGTCTTTAAGCCATAGGTACAAGACCAAGAAGAACCACCTCTAGTGAGGTGGAGAACATAATTCTTCACCACCCAGAGATGCTGCTATATGCTGGGCCTGGATGGAACTCCAGGGTGGTGCTGAATATGTTGAATGTATGAATAGCATCCCTGAGACATGCTGTCTGCCCTCCACACAGTCTCACCTGACCTTGGACACACATCTAAACCACTTTTGAAGCTATAGGTGGTGAAACACTGAATCAGATTTGGGTTAAGGAATGTCGGGGGAAATGATATATGTGATTCTTCCATTTATGGCCTCTAAAAATACCTCTTAAAAATCTCTTACAGAATCTATCCTTCCTTCTCTCTCTCTCCATCCCTCCCTCCCTTCCTCTTAGAAAATAACTCTCCTTCCTCCTGCATATCCTCCACTTTTCCTGGACAGATGAAAGAAATGCAGTGAGGACTCCAAGGACACAGGAGAGACCAGAATTTCTAAAGGAGATGAAAGGAGACCAGACCCCAGAGTCACTACTTCAGAGGACAGCTGCCAAGGAGAATTGCTCAATCTAGGACATTTATATTGAACGTTATGGGAGAAAGACATAACAAAATTTTCTTTAGTAAAGTCATGGAATTTCAGGGTCTATTTGTTACTGAAGCAACTAGCATTATTTATGCTGACTCATACATTTCCCAATAATCTAGCAAAATAACAATAGATTTTGAAGATAGTCTCTCTAATATAACTAAATTGCCCAAGGTTTTGCAGCAAGTTGGCCAGTATGTAGTGGATTAATCAGTTTATATTGGCTTAGTTTAAACCCCAGAATGAATACACTTTGAAATTATATCACGGTGCAGAAACACATCTCACTGAACCGATGACAGAAATGTTCAGTTCTGTCACATGCAGGCAAAGTTTGTATTCTTTTTTTTCTTTGCATCCATGTGATGAATCACAATGATTTAAATGAATTGAGAATAAGGGGAAATTACCAATGTCAGAAAAACATTAGTTGACCCTCATTCCTGCCAACGTATAGCAAGTAAAATGGATTATGAACATGAAAAAAGAAAAAAAAGTCACTGCAATGTTAAATGGCAGTTGCTATAGAATATATTTGAATAGAAAAATTACTAATGAGGCGGTCTAGGTCTCACACCAGCTATCCAAATGCCAAGTGCAACTGAAATAGTGCTCAGATCAGGGAGCTGGCAAGTCCACGGGCGCCAATGAACAGACTCGCAAGACTATAAAGAGAGCTGAGCCAGCTGAGTGGGTTACCTGGCCATCATAGTTCACAGTATGCATTAGTGTCCTAATGAGAAATCTAATCCCAAGCTACTTGCCTAGTGATTACTTCTCAGGATGACTAATCATAGCAGGAATTAAGAAATGAAATACGTTAGAATTAGTGTCATTATAGAAATCAAACTGTACTTGTTTAAGGGGGAAAATAACAACCATAAGATATATTTTTTAACCAGGAGTTTGCATAGATTTATTGACTACTTTCCTTTGAATGTTGGAGTTATATTCAATTTTACTGACAATGTATTATGGTTTGACAGAATTGGATTTTTCCTTTCTGTTCAGACATGATTAGGTGCTAACTGTAGACATGAAGAATAGGCAACTGGTAACAAATGGTCTGATGTCACAGGAGAAAAGAGACAGAAAGCTACCATTCTCTTTCTATGGGTGTTCAGCATCGCCTGATTCAGTCACTGAGGAAGGGCTGGTGGATTCTTTAGGGGGTTTATTGAACCCTTTCTCCCTCCATCTGCTTCCTTCCCTCCCTTTTTCTCTTCCTCTCTCTTTTCTTCTCTTCCTCCTTTCTTTCCATCTTCCTTCCCTTCTTTACTCCCGTCCTTCTTTTTTTTTTGGTACTAGGAATTGAACCCAGTTGAACCCAGTTGTACCTCCAAGTTACACACCATCTATATTTTATTTTTGTTTTGAAACAGGGTCTCACTAAGTTGTTGAGAGCCTCACTAAGTTACTGAGGCTGGCCCAGAACCTGTGATCCTCCTGTCTCAGTTCCCCAAGTACTGAGATTACAGGTGTGTCCAACCATGCCCAGCTCCTTCCCTTCTTCTTAATAGATGTGGCCTACACTATAGCTGATCATAAAAGTACTTTAGATGTTCAGAGACACTGCAAACACCTTCTGTTTTACAAAATTAAAAGCCTTTTTTTACAGTTCTAGAACAAAAAGTAAGCAACATAAGACACACAGACACACTGGAGAAAAGATAAGAAGGTTTCCTTTCTCTTGTTCTCCTCAACATCTTCTTTGCTCACTCTCAGTGCCATTCCCCCCTTTCCTTCCTCTACTCTCTTCCAAAATATTGCTTCTACAATATTTTGTTTTACAAAATTAAAAGCCTTTTTTTACAGTTCTAGAACAAAAAGTAAGCAACATAAGACACACAGACACACTGGAGAAAAGATAAGAAGGTTTCCTTTCTCTTGTTCTCCTCAACATCTTTGCTCACTCTCAGTGCCATTCCCCCCTTTCCTTCCTCTACTCTCTTCCAAAATATTGCTTCTACCCCCAGTCTCTATTCTAGTCTTAGTTCCAGTGGCACATGGCAGTTTCTATCTCTTCCCATAAACTCGGGGTTAGCAGGGAATTTTCTCCCTTTGGATTCCTTTTTTGGGGGATAAACTTTTTTCAAAGTCTCCAGACTAGACTTCCCTGATCTTAAATAGTCCTTCAATTGCATCTTCACGCAGGCACTGACTTATACCCAATGTTGCTCTTTGTGCCTGCCTGGCGCTGCCAGGGTAGCTGGCATACTGAAGCGAGCTTTGTTTTATGTGCATCTGGGGTTAAGCTAAAAATCTGCCATGAATGTGCTGTCCTTAAACAAATAAACTGCCCTTAAATTCATTAATCTTTGAACCTTTGCTTCATAATCTACAAAATGAGAGTAATAACATCTGGGCCTCAGTTGAACATTACATTACAGATCTGTCTGTTGTAGAACACAATGCCTGGGCATTCTGTCTCCGATGTGGCACACTGTGGGCACCCAGGAAAATATAAGCTCTGTGGCATATGAGGCTTTTCTTCTCATCTTTCAATAGCCAGCATGCAGGTTTTTTCAACTTTTTTTATTTCCATAACTTCCCAGATAATCAACTGGGGACTCCTCTCTCTGTGCCTGAGTCTTAAATAAAGGCCCCTAAGGGCCCAGGATAGTGGGCAAGAACAACTTCCCTCTGTTTTCTTGCCTAACAAGGATAAATGACTCTATCTCTGTGGTTTATGTTGAATGCCTGATAATGCATCTCCAAGAGAAGCACTTAGCAAGAATACACATAAATATGGCTATAATGTTTATTCAAACTACTCTATTTGCAAGGCCAAGTACACAAATGAAGGATGAAAACAGACAAAATGGGTCACTAAAATTAGCCTGCACTGCTTGTGAGGCAGATAATAATAATACAGTGTGTTGTCTCTTCGCGCCTGGGTTTCAAGGAGCTCCAGTTACATAAGAAAGATTTATTGCGAGAATAAGACATTTATTCTCTTCCATCTTAATGTGATGTCTGCTAGTCTGAGAATGCACGTCATAGAGATGTATTGCCCAAAGTGCACATTTTGGAAGGTCCTTTGCCTTCCAAACCTTGATACTTGAATATTATGCAAAATCAATTTATACTCCTAATCATATACAAACACTGCCTCTCTCTTAGCTCCCCAGCAAGTGTGTCCTGCAGGAAGAGAACAGAACCCAGAGGTTATTTACCCTTAAGGGGAGCCAGACAAAAGGAAGGAGAATAGCAATCTAATCATGAAAGAAGAATCAACTTAATCTGTATTGATGCAGAGCTGGATGGAGGAGGAATGTTTGAGGGACTAAATGGCAGATTTTGCCTCAGCAGAAGGAAGGAAATCAGGAAGCAAACTAAAAATATTAAGTACTCATTATAGGTGAAGTACAGCATTTTTAAGTACAGCTGTTCTTAAAATTTTCAAATTTCATCTCATTCACTCATCACTAAAAGGTGCCATTTTATATTTTCGAAAACTGTAGAACAGAGATGCTTCTTGCTTGCTGAGGTCACTCGGTTAGCAAATGGCATGAGTGATGTTCATCTCAGTTTATGACTGACTCTAAAACGACCCTGCTTCCCATTCTACCATTGTTTATCTCTGTAATTCAGAGAACAATTTCCTTCCTAAATCTGCTGAAAAATTTGATCAGTGATTGAATGGGTGATAAGCTCCCTAAGACCAGAAACAGGTGCCTGTAGCCTGCAAGATCAGAGCATTTGTTGAAGAAGCCCCCAGGGAGTAGAGATTGAGCTTCCACCAAAGCTATGATATATGTGCATGTGTTTGTCTCTCTTCTGGTTACCAATTCGTGTGGCCAGGTCATTGGGGGCTGCATATGAATAGTACTGGGGGTACGCTTGTGATTGAACCAAGAGCCTCCCTTGTGTTAGGCAAGTGCTCCACCCCTGAGCAACATCTCCCCCCTAGCCCACCAATAGTATTTTTTTTTTTTTTTTGCGGTACAGGGGGATTGAACCCAGGGGCGTTCTACCTCCGCGCTACACCCCCGGCCCTATTTTTTATACTTTAGTTTGAAACCGGGTCTCACGAAGTTGCGGAGGGCCTCACTAAGGAGAGAGAGAGAGAGAGAGAGGGAGAGAGAGAGAGAGAGAGCTGAAGCTGGCCGCGAACCCGGATCCCCCGGTCTCAGCCTCCCAAAGTACTGGGATTACAAGCGTGCGCCACCACGCCCGGCCACCAATAGTATTTTGAACAACAACAACAGCATCAGCTACTTCTGTCTTCTACCATCAGTGCCTTGACAAGCCCTTTTTAAACATTACATTTAGTCCTTAGCACGTACCCAAAAGGTTGTTTTATTGCCCTGTTTTTCAGGTAAGGAAAATTAAGCTCAGGAAACAAAATCTGGGGTCTTACAGGCAGGGTATTTTACAGCTGGGCTTCTAAGCTATATCTAACAAAGGTCCTATTTTGATCTATACACCATAGATCTCAAAACTATTGGGAAAAGGCTTACAAAATAAAAAAAAAATCAACTCTGCATGTGAGGGATTTGCCGAACTCAAAACAATGCCTTTCGCAAGTTAGCTTAAAGGATGATAGAGGCGCTGAGCCTGACTTGGTAGGTTTTCCTGTGTGCAATTAGTCTTACACATTTTCCTATTGCTCAGCTATCCACAGGGGCTCTCCTTTCCATTCTTCAGCTTGTCAAGGTTTCTGTTGTTTTACTGGGAAATATGACAAGGAGTTATCACTCTGCATTTGTCCATCAAGCTAAACAAATTGGTCAGAACTGTTGGAAGAAAGCAATGGACGTGTCTCTTCCCACACACATCCTTGTTACCCTCCTGACCTTTGAGAGAAAAAAAAATAGCATTGCCATGTGGCACTGAATATAGATGTGTTCCTTCTATGCCTCCATGAATGCATAAAAACATGAAGGAATAAATAATAAATAATCAGAATCTCAGGACATTTCCTTCACTTTCATCCCAAAACATTGCCTGAAAGAAAGTCATGGAGTGACTTTTGTCCATGGAAATCTCTGCCTGATTCTCATCCTCCCTAGGATTTCAGGAGAGATAGGAGAATACTGCTCACCCGGAGTTCAAGTATGGTAATTTATACATGAACAGAAATGTTTAAAAAGACATGGCTCTTTATATGGAAGCTTTCATAGTCTCCTTAAATCCTTCTGAAGACTTCATCTATTTTCAAACCCAAAGTTCTGGGCAAGGAGGTTTCATCTCACCTCTTCCAATCACTTTGCAACCAAGAGGCAGTTGGGACCAACTTTGAGAACTGTGCATCTGAAACCTCTTCATGATCTCTTTATAGATGACTTTACATCTTACTTATTTGCCTTCAACTTAATCATTAATTTCTTATACAGCAATGAGCTGCTACCCTATATTAAGTAAAATTGCTATAAGTTGAATGCATCTTCAATGTTATTCCTATTGTCTCAGATGTCCAGCTTCTCATCTCCCAGTCTGTCTTGGTTAGTAACCCAGAGGGAAAGTGATGACACTCTCAAATAGAATGATTTAATTAAATTTAATAAAGAAACTATTTACAAATATGTGGGTAGCATTCAGGGAAATCACAGGCAATAGGAACACACTGTCTTACCTCTGTCATATCTTTTGGTCAACAAGGGAGAAGGGAGGATTCGGTGCTGAGATCAAACAGGAAAGAGCTGCAGAGGGTGTCCATCAGAGAAGCTGTGCTACCTTCAGGAGAAAAGATACCAAGCACAGACTTTGGAGGGAAGGGAGAAAAATTGCAACTCCACACCCTCCTTCTTCCTATTTCCTCCTGGGCTCTTCAAAAGACAAAGTGCATGGGAGGCAGGGAGGCAAAGGAGCCCACTAACATAATCCAAACAGATCACCTCCTGGGGCAGAAGAATGGGGACAGAAGGGTGCAGAGGATCTGGAGGAGCAAGCAGGATGCCCATCATCCCACATCTCAAATTTTACCCAGCAATCCCAAGTGTACCATGAAACCCTTATTTGTGACAATAATCCCTCTTTCTTTGAACTACTACAAGAATAAAAAAAGCAGAATCAGTAATCTGCAAAATCTCACCTGTCACTCTTGTTTCATATGTGGCTATTTTTCTAATTAGATTATACACTCTTGGGAGAGCTGGGATCACATCCAGTTTCTTGGAAAGTTTGTTGTTGAAGAGGATGAAGACCCAAAGTGTTGAGGTCAGCCTAATGCAATATGAAATAACCAAACTCTGCCTACTTCCTTACCATAAGTACAGAAATGAAATTCAATGAATTTAAGCAAATTGCCCAAAGCCTTACACCAAATGAAGTTGAGGAAAAACTTATACTTATTCCAAATTTTGTACATTTATATTTTCTGGCATCAGCTTGCAATAAGAACTGACTTTCTGCTTCCCACTCCTCTTTTTTCTCTCTCTCTCCCTCCTTCCCTCTCTTTCTTCTCCTCCAACTCTTCCCTTCCCCTTCCTCCTTCTCCTGAACCTTACCTTCTCTCTCCCACACTCTCTCTTAAAGTTGACGTTTAGCTCCCTGGGTAAAGATCATTTTCGGAAAGGCAATCTTCATCTTCTCTGAGAATCACATGGGAGAAGTTGATTTCTACGTGAATGAAACAGGAAATAATAATATCCTGCCTTTTATTTTGAGCCTCCCTACCGTCTCACTCCCTCTAAATCACTGTGTAATCAATCTGAAGCAGCAACACGCAACAGCATTAAAATTAGGGATGTTTGAAGAGGGAATTAGTCTACTCGCTCATTATTCTTGATTAATAGAAAATTATCCTGCTAACATTTACTGTGCTATTCATTTGTTATTTGGAAGTGATTAGCCACAAATAGCGGTTAAGAACAAGCTGGTTTTGTAGTTTCAGCCACAGCTGTAATTACCTCCACAGTTTCTCTTCCTTCAAACACGCCTTCCTCACTAGAAAGCAGTTCCCACCCTTCCTTAGACACCACCTTCTCTCCAGTATGGGCTTTTCTCTCTCAACCAGAGAGAAATCAGGGACCTGCTCACATTTACCTGATTCATGAAGACCTGAAAATCACCAAGGAGGGAATTTAGCTTACTTCCCAAAGTCGGGAGATCTCAGGGGACCGATAATTCTGTTCCCTAGATTCCCCATTATCCAACTTCCAACCTGAGCTTTCAACACATCCTGTATTCATTTACTTTCCTACAAGAAGGAATCTGAGTGCCTCTGGCCAGATATTGATCTAGGTTTACCGTTTACCTCTGAAATCTCTGAACTCTTTCCTTCTCCTTTCCTTTCAAATGTTGCTATCCTGGACATTTCCTTTCTGTTCTTCCTCTCCATTCCTCAGGATATCAGTATTCCTCTAGTTATTACAAGATTGTCCACCTTGATTTCTCACACCTAAATTTCCTTTTTCTGCATTTCACTCTCAGAGAGAACTAGCCTCACCCAGTTGTCTCTTAAGAAATGGCCAATACATTAATTTACCCTCATGTGTTAACAGTCATTAACTATCGGCTTGCTAAGGTATTCATCATTCTGAGATGTTTGCATTTTGTCAATTTTCAGGCCCTTGCACAGTGATTCTCAGTCCAAACTGCTCATTACTACCATCTTGGGAGCTTTATTTTTAACTATTAATGGCATGATAGCCAAAGGGCTCCATGTCAGAGTTTCACCCTGTAATAGGTAGGGTGAAGCCTGAACTTAAGAAATCGCTCTTTTGGGGATTTTAGTAATCTGTAACAAGATAATGAATTTTTTTTTTGGTTCAGACAGCCATCATAGTGCATTTAAATACATGTCTTGTTACATACTACCTCTTTCTCTTCCAAAGTCTAAAACTTTTACCTACTTTTATCAGACCATTTTACTTTTAACTTATTTCAAAGAATCCTTCAGGAAGAGAGTACACATTCCTGTATACTGTCCAGAGCCCTGCATTAGAATCTACAGAGATCTGCATTTTAATAAATTATTGAGACTATTCCTCACTGAAGTTTCAGAGCCACCCACTGCCCTTGGAAAACCCAAGATCAGATCTACCAGGATGAGAAGCTGATTTGATTTAGGGTTTATCTTTTCCTTTGTTCAAGTTATCTTGCATTGATGCTACACATCAAAATAAACCCCAAGATGGATTTTTATCTTATCTCAGAGAATATCTTTTCTTGAAATAATAGAGGATGCAATCATCAATGGACTGTTTGATACAGTGCTTGCATTTCCTTATGTTTGGATCAGTTTTATTCATGTTGCCATTTAATTCAACATGCATTTAGCACCATCTAGTATCAGTGACAGTGTAGAGATGGATTCAAACAGGTTCACTTGCCTCAGGGGCTTAGAGTCCAGCCATGGAGGATGCTGTGAATACTACTGGCACAAGGCAGAAGGAAACAGATGCTAAACTGGAGATTTGGAGCAAGAATAAGCAGGTATATTGTGAAAGACCTCATCTGAAAGGGACAGGTGATGAGTCAGGCCTTACACAGCAGACCTTTCCAGAGAATTTGTATTTATCACTCAAAGCCTTGCTCTGGCTCCAACTCTGAAGTTCTCCTGCTCCCCTCAGGGCTGGACTCCTCACCCCCTTCTTTGTTCTACTACTTAAATTGCAACTGCAGCCAGGCTGGAAGCATCATCCTAATCTCCCTTATAGGGGCTGGTTTATTTATAAAACTGTCTCTACACTAGGTGTCAGTCAACCTGGTAGCAGAAAACGTGCCTTATTCATCATTGATGGTCCAACATGTAGCAGACGACCCCATACACTGAGGTGTACCGACGGCACAGTGCATTCAAATTCCTCGTTTGTTAGATACTACCTCTTTCTCTTCCAAAATCCAAAACTTTTACCTACTTTTATCAGACTTTTTCCCCTTGATTTAAGATTCATTTATTTATTAGTGTTATTGATTTATTATCTCATTTTTATTGATTTAAGATTTATAGTGTAGTGGTTAAGAGTCAGCGATCAGTGTATATCCTGAGTTTACAACTTGATAGTTATGTGAAATTGGCAAAGTTATCTAATCTTTCAGAGTCTCAGTTTCCTCATCATTAAAATGGGGGAAATGACCATTTTCAAATAATAACTGAAAGTAGTAAATGCCACGAGTATTGAAATATGGATAAAATGACTCTGTGCATGCAAAGATTAAAGGAGAGGGTTTGGTGTATTATTAGTGCTCAATAAGTATTTGTTAATGTCTTTAACAGTAGTAAAAAGAAACAGATCCTTCTTTTCTATATCATTCTCCATAGAATTCATTCTTCTCTACTGCTGACAGCTTGACCTGCCAAGGCAAGTAGCTATCCATGAATGCATCTCTGATACCTTGTTTTGAAATAGGACCCCAATCCCAGTACTTAAGGCCTTTTACAGATATTGCCTTGAATCACTACATAGCATAAGGCATCTGATAGCCATCAACAGAAAGAGGTCACAGGTACAATCACAATTCACCCAATGAATCAACGTAACAGCCCGAACCAGACTCTAGATGTCCAGGTCAACACCACCTACTAAGGACAGAGAGTTTCGCACAATCAGCTCCAACTGCCAAACGACATGCTTCCCAAGCAGGTACAATCATAATGCCATTTCAAATTCCTAAACTAGTGAACAGTTTCTCCCAGCCCGATATATAGTGTAAGTTATGTTATTTTCCCTTTTCTATTGCAGGGGGAAAATTAGAGGCTGTGGCTAGCATGAGCTGTCTTATGGAAGGCATCAGTCTGCCCACCCACCTCAATCTCTTATGCGGTGATTCTTAACCTGGGGTGATGTTTCTCCTACTGGGGGACATTTGGCAACGTCCACAGACATATTTGGTTTCAGAGCTGGGAGGTGCTACTGGCATCTGGTGGATAGAAGCCAGTGATGCTGCTAAACATACTACATGTGCCAAGCACCCCTTGACAACTAATAATTATGCTGCCTAAGATATCAATAGTGCCCAGGTTAAGAAACTGTGCTCTAGAGTCAAGTTACTGGCTGAGCAAGGGTTTAAAGATTTGGTATACATTTTAACATCCCCTATTCTGGCTCAGTTTGGAGTAGCAAAACTCCTGGGAGGAGCAGATTAAACAAAGTCGAAGGTGAGGATGATAGAGAAGGGCAAAGAGGCCTACATTTGACAACTGCACTGGCTCTATTTGGATGCTTTAAGCTTTTTACATCCCAGCAACCCGATTTACGACTTTTCTCTGGCAACAGATCCGCTGCACAGTCATTTGACTGTTGGTTTCGATGATAATGATAGCCAGCAAAAACACTGAGCCTTAAGAGCAGCTTTGTGGATTCTGTGGTCTGACCCACTGCCCTTTAATAAGACGAAGCTCCCTTTGTGACTCTCAGCTGGCAAGGATGGGGGTACTGGGAGCAAAAGCCTAGTTTGATTCATTTTACCCTCCAGTTTTCTTCAAAATTGCGCACGTCACAATGGAGGGCCCCAGGTGGGAAGAAAAGAAGCAGGCATCAAATTGGATAAAATAATAAAGCAACTGGAGTCACCACCTCTGTCTTCCCCAGCTGCCTGCCTGCAAGATTCACTTCGTTTTCTGCCTATAAAGCGAAATCTTCTGATGGTTCCTGAACCATTCCAACTTAACATGCACGCCACACTGTAGTCATTGTTGGCCGTAATTGCCAAAGAGATGTCAGATCTTTTTTTATGGAGAGGTGATTTCAGCCTTCTAATACCAACATCAATGAGTTAGCACTATTTGTGGACAAATTATTTATGTTTGCACATTGGTAGATACTTCAAAAGAATTTATTAAGAAGATAGAATAGTTTGTTTTTGTAGACAACCCCTTCAAGTATCTCCAATGTATGATATTTAAGATTTACCCAGTGTGTGTGTGTGTGTGTGTGTGTGTGTGTGTACATGTGTGTGTGTGTGTGTGTGTGTTACTGGGGATTGAACCCAGGGGCATTCTACCTCCGAGTTACACCGACAGCCCTTTTTATTTTATTTTATTTTAGTTTGAAACAGTGTCTTGCTAAGTTGCTGAGAGTCTTGCTAAGTTGCCGAGGCTGGTCTTGAACTGCGATCCTCCTATCTCAGCCTCCCAGCTACTGGGATTACAGGCCTGCACCACCCTGCCTGGCTAAGATTTAACCACTTTGAAGTTTGTTTGTTTTTAAGGTTTTAAAAACTCATCCAACTTGAAGAAGTTACTGTTTCTCAGAAATTTAAATTTGGCTTTGTAATTTTTGAATAGACAAGCGAAAGTACAAGTTTTCATAAATAAATTCTTATCTTTCTCTAACAAGACACATTTTCCTATTGTGATTCACCTAGCATCTATAATGGAACTTTAGAGCCGCATGCTTGGAGATTCAATCTGGAGAGAGGTCTGGAGATGTTTAGATACATATTCTTCCTACATAATCCTTTTCTTGCCAGGTTATTGGGAGCAGCTTCACTGGAGAGAAATAGGAGCTCAACAAACTCGGGAGATTATCATGTTATTTCTCACTGTTAATAAAGATTAAATTATTTGTTCCTCAGTCTCTTTCACATCTCAGGACCAAAGTCCTACACTTCTCAATATAGTCGGGAGACACAAGGCAAACTGTCCTTAACACATCAATTAAAATAGAGAAAAAATTGTTAAAGACATGAAGGTGAGCTTTTTTTTTTACCAATGCACCAATGCACAGGTGGGATCCAATTGCTTTTGGATCAAAAACCATATAGACAAAGGATAACTTAGTTAAGAATGTTGGGCCAGTCATGGTGGTGCACATCTGTAATCTTAGTGCATAGGAGGCTAAGGTAGGAGGAGTTAATTCAAGGCCAGCCTCAAAAACTTTGTGAGACTCTGTTTCAAAATAAAAAGGGCTGGTGTAACTTAGAGGTAGGATACCCTTGGGTTCAATCCCCAGTATCCCCCCCAAAAAGTTATATTAAGAATGTTTGTTGATACTCTAAGTAGAAAAGACTGGCTTATGTTGCCCTAATTTGTAAAAATGCCTTTAAAATTGACCCTATTAAAACTTAAACAAGTCATGTTCATAGAATGCCTATTCTCAAAATGATTGGATGGCATTTCAGAATAAAACAGAAGGGAGCTCATTATGATTGCAAAACTGTCCACAGTTTGGCCTGACATTTCTCCGACTTCATCACCTTCTAATGCCACTTCCTCACTTACTGCATTCTACCTGCACAGGTGGGATCCTGAACCTGGACTAGCTGTTCTCCTGCCTGAAAAACCTTTCTCATCATTTGAGGTATATCCTCCACTTTACTCAAATTTATCTACTTGAGGTCCTTACTGGCTACCTAACCAAAACTGAACCTTCATCCATTGTACTTCCTACCATATTTTAATTTTATGTTAGCACTTAACCCTATCTACCATATCACATATTTTAATTGTTTATTTGTTCACTTTGTATTTCCAGTGTCTGCATGTAAGTTTCATGAAGGCAAAGGCATTTGTGAATTTCTTTTCACTACTATATCCATAGTGCCTAGAGCATAATAGAGGCTCAATCTACTATTGGATTAAAGAATTAAAGAATCAAGATACAATCATGCTTCATGGGACTCAAAGAAAGCAAATCTGGGACTTACAAAGTGCCAACAAACTGTTAGAAACTTTGGAAGCTTTTCTTGATGGATTTATAGATTCTATTGCATGATCTTCTCTCTGTTTCTGTATCATTTATCTCCCCATCTGTGCAGCCTGATTTCACTAATCCATCCTGTGCAACTAAGTTCCTGTTTCAGCCTGGAACTCAACTAGATTCTCTAAACCTCCACGTTGCTGCAAAAAATCACTGAATTGGCCAATATTGAGGTAAGGTGTCCTCACCATGTGGCCAAATCCACAGTAGCCAAATGAAAGAGCCACTTAATGCAAACAGGCTCCAAGGGGTATCTGCGGATAAGGGGGAGGGTTTATTTTAGACTTTGAGATAGTTTCTAAACTCTCATTTACACACATTTCAGCAATATATAGTGATACCTCCAGCGAATAAAGACAAATTTAACAGGAAATGATGACAAATCTGCCTACTTTACCTTTGTTTCAATAAACAGAACCCTCTGATCTTTGTTATGAGACAAAAATTAGTTTCTTATTCTTTGTAGTCACACCATAGGAGGTGACAAACTGGAGGTACAATGACTCTAGGTGGCAATCAATTTTCAAGACCTTTATGTATTTTCCATCTTTTGTTCATTTGTACTCATTCCCTTTTAGCATTCAAAAACCTCATGGGAAACCCCCCATGATACAGTAATAATGATATGAGCCATTGAATGGGGAAATAAATGACAAGGAGCTAATAAGACTTAAGTAACACCTTTCAACCATTTTGCATCTCAGAAATCATATGAGTATCTAGCCATGGCTTAAAAAATAATACCCCATACTTGTGGGAGACTTCCTTCTTTTGTTAACAGGTATTGTTTTACAGATCTCTTACAAATGGATCTACCAGTCTCCAGGGTCTATGGCCTATGGATTTGGACTGCCACCCATACACAGTGCATGCACACCTTCAACTTGTTCACTTCTTCCTTGAGCCAATATATTCATACACACTTATTTTTTGCTGGGCACTAGGCTTGTAGAGCACAGCATGGACATGGTCTCCATGGTTAGCATCGTTGGCTAACCTATCCTTAGGCCCTTAGATAATAATATTCATCACTGAGTACTCACTGATAGCAGGCTCTGTATTAATATCATTTAATTCTTCATAAAATGCTATGATATGGAAACTATAATATCTCCTTTCTACCAATGAAGAATGTGGAGAATGAAGCTTTCCAATAATTGTAAAACTCCCAAGTGACATAGACAAGACATGGAGCTCCAAAAGATGCACCAGGGAAGCAGTTATGTAAGGAGAAAGAATATCAAAATATAAGGCAATAAGATTACTAATATAGGATCTGACAAGGCTTTATGGGAGCTCACAGAGTAGAGTGATGATGGAAGGAGGGAAAGCATGACATTTGGAGACAAAAGAGGGTTTGGGTCTGTTTTTTCACCAACAAATTACATGGCCTTCACCAACTCTTCAGCCTTTGAAGTTTATGTCACTTTATCAGAAAAATTGGAAACACTGTACAACTTCCCACAGTTTGTTTTGGTAAGCACTTGGTAAATGATGACTAATATACCAAGAACTATATTCAAGAATTAATGGCCCATATACAGAAATTGTGCTGTATAGTATGCACTCAATAATTACTATTTTCATTCCATTTTCGTCTTTCCTAGTCATTTCTGAACATGCAAAGATAAGAATCAGGGGCAAGAGCCTCGTCATCTATATCAGGAACATTCCTTTCACTTTGGTGTTTCTGGTACAAAGAATAGTTTTGACTCATTTTGTACCGTGGCTGTCATTAGTTCTCTGATCTGTAGCAGCCATAAATATCACTTTGGCGGGGTGCCCTGAAGTCATAAGAAGTGAGGGGGTAATTTTAGGTCTTGACTACTCTGTTGGCAACAAAAGCCTTAATTGGCAATCAATGTGTGTAAGGCCATTTGGGAGAGAATGGATGGGCTGTACGTGGCCACCAGCTGCTCACACACTGAGAACATAGAGAACTGCCCTGAGAATCTGATGTTACAGCATGTTTTACACTTCCTGTTCAGCTTGATGAAAGGCCAGCTACATTTTTACCCAAGGTAAACCACTCTGCCAACTGTGGCATTACCATCAACCCCAACTGTTTTTTCTTACTAACAACGCACCAAATCAGATGTGGTGGTACACACCTATAATCCCAGTACTTGGAAGGTCAAGACAGGAGGATCACATGTTCAAGGCTAGCCTCAGCAACATAGCAAGCCTCTCAGCAATCTAGACAGACTCTGTTTCAAAACAAAAATCCAAAGGGGCTGGAGGTGTAGCTTGGAGGTAGAATGCCCCTTGGGTTCAATCCCCAGTACCAGAAGAAGAAAAAGAAGGAGAAGGAGGAGGAGAAGGAGGAGAAGGAGGAGGAGGAGGAGGAGGAGGAGGAGGAGGAGGAGGAGGAGGAGGAGAAGAAACACATGGTATTTGAAGCGGCCAGGTTCAGTCTTTGTTATCTGGATAATTTAATTAGCTTCCCTGGGCTTCATTTTCCCCCTTCCCAAATAGAGGTAGTATGTACTGTAGTATATTTGATCTCTGCTGAGTGAAAAGGCTTATGTACAACAACTACAAGTCAGGATATTCACATGTGGACACTTTCTACATGTAGAAGATAAACAGAACCTAGGTATTTGTTTACATTGGCATTTCCCTGTTAATTAATTTTTTCTTTTTTTCTGTGTTAGGTCAGGGAAATCACTATGGCAAAGAGGAAGGGAAGGGATTTGAAGCAAAAAGAAATAGGCTAGCCAGGCATGGTGGCACACCCCTATAATCCCAGTACTTGGGAGGCTAAGACAAGAGCATTACAGGTTCGAAGCCAGCTTCAGCAACGTAACAACACTTTAAGCAACCCAGTGAGACCCAGATTACAAATAAAAAAAAAATTAAAGGGCTGGGGGCACCCCTAGCTAAAATCCCAAGTACCATAAAAAAAGAGAATAGGCTAAGCTTGTTAGGAATATCTTTTAAGTTTTAGGGAAAATGAGAAAACGGTACAGGAGTTGAGAACTGGATATTGCGCTGATTGTATTGACATTTTTATCCTATTTGTAATCATTGCAACTAGGAAATCTTCAAGGGCACATCAGGGCTCTGGCCAAGGTGCTATAAGGGGAAAACAGATTTCTGCCCTTTTCTCTCCTCCAGGGACTCAGATTCCAACTTGTGCATGGGACAGTTAGGACAGAGCTGCCCAGGTACATCCATGATTCCCTCCATCTGGCCACATATTCTTAAACCTAGTAAGTTGCATGGGCATTAAGTTCAGAGGGAGGAGACATAAAGCAACAAGAGAAAGAGCCTGAGCAAGGTCAGGCCTCGGAGGAGAGTAAATGTGATTCAGCTTGTCAAAAGATGAAAAGAAGGAGTGTGTTTCCACGTGAAAATAGCTTAAGCCAAGCAGCACAATTAGAGGACCATGGCTGATTAAAGCTGTTGTTAGGACACACAATAGGCGTAGCAATAAAATGTATGCACCTCGGGATGATTTTCAACATTAAATTAAAAGGAAATCTGATGGTGCACACCTGTAACCCCAGCAATTTGGTGAGACTCTCAGCAACTTAGCAAGACCCTGTTTCCAAAGAAAAATTAAAATGGGGCTAGGGTGTAGCTTGGAGAAAGAATGTCCCTGCGTTCAATCCCCAGTACTCCCCCTCAACTAAAAAAAAAAAAAAAGGAAAGGAAGTCCAATTGAAACCAACAGAGAATTATGGAGAATTGTGGTCTTGAATAAGCTGGGTTATCCCAGAATACAGCAGCCAGTGCCAAGGCCTTCCTTCAGTGCCTTCCCCCCAGTCCTCTTCTTTGATCTCCATTTTTATCTAGATAAAGCCAATAAACATGACCAAAACTCACTTTAAGGAGAATTTGAAAGTAGGGTCTTTGTTTTCAGTCCTTGTGCTGTCTGGGACATCCTGGAGGTCCCCTCAGCACAGTGACCTTCCTGCCATCCCTGTGCCTTCCTACCTGTTGAGATCCAGCCAAACATGTCTGTCCTGGAGCTCCCATGCATACCCAACTCTGTTTCCTAAGATTCTGGTTTGCTAAATTGATGAAATGATGGTACTAATACTTAAAGAATTCAAAAGAGAGAGTTAGACTTCTTTCTTTCTTTAGACACTTGATGTCAGGTTCCACAATGGTCACTAGAGGTAGTTCCTTTGCACAAAGCCAAAGAAGTGATCCTAATCCAAGCAGGGCAGGGGATGAGAGGGGTATGCCATCTTTCAGCTTCACTGGCCACTGGACACATGTGGGACTCGCTCATGCTGTGTATTCACCTTGGAAAGCTTGCCTGTTATGGTCTCCCAACCAAAAACACCAGTGGCTTTCAAAGATCAAGGAAAATATTAACACTACTAAGAAGTCTTGTCCAATATCTAATCTTAGTCAACTGTTTCTTCTTCAGATTACCTTCCATATAACGTTTATGTTATAATCTTTCATTTACAAATAAGAAAACCAAGGATGAAAACTCTCTCAGTAAGGGTAAAGGGTTAAGAACTTCTTCAAGGTTAAACAACTAGTAAATGGGTAGACATGTAGGGTCAAAACTCTTCTAACTAACCCATTAAATTTTTATCTCTTCCTGGCACTGAGCCCCTTGGGCATTTAATTTGTGCCTAAATTATAATAACAACTGGCACAGCCTGCTTTGTACCATGGCACAGTGTAGACTGCACAGTTTGTCTCAATAAATTATAAACTCCTTGAGTTTAAGGACCATAACTTATTCATCAATTTATCAGCCATAACATGTAGTGAGTAGCTGATAAGAATAATGTGCTCAATAAATTTCATTTTAATTACAGAAAACAAATCAGGAGAAAGTATATGACAAAAATGTCTGGAAGTTGTTGATGTTGTTGTTGTTGTTGTTTACCATTTTCACTTGTGGGTCTGTGTGTACATGTATACATGTGTGTGTACATGCATTTATGTGAAATTCAAGGAAAAATTCACCTACGTTCATATTGGATGCCAATTATTTAGCCTCTTATGAATGGTATGAAGGAGAAAAACAACAGAAATGGGTACATGAACCCACTGTTGCTATTTTACAGAGGAAGAAAATCCCTGAAATTGCTATAGGCTGTATCCACAGAACTCCCAGAGAACAAAGTCAAGGACATTTCTCACATGATTTCCTGACAGAATCTCCTCCTCATTTATTATTTAGCGTGGATTGTATGATAATGATTTTTTAGCTTTCTCTCCCTGGCTTTAGCTTTTAGATTAAAAAAAAAATGTCATCCCTAGCTACGGTTTCTCTCAGTAAGGATAAGGGGTAGGGATTTTAGAAAAATTCTAGCTCCCTTTTCACTTTCTCCAGCAGTGAGGACAAGGAAGGTAGGTTGTTTGTGTTTATGATTGAAACGATTCCCGATGTGGAATCAAGAAGGTGGCAACTCAGTGAAGAAAAATACCCTAGAAAGAATGTTCTAGGCCTTTCTTTGGTCCAAATTGCCAATCTAGAAAGTTGTTTTCTAGAACCAAACCCAGAATCAGACATGGATGTCAGGTTTACTCCAAAACATCCTTTAACTGGAAACATTGTTCTGCATCTGTTACTAGGAATGTAACCTCCCCATCTACCCCAGGAATTCTCTGACTGTCCTTAGCACACACTTGTCAACCCAGTACTTGGGAGGCTGAGACAGGAGGATCGCAGGTTCGCAACCAGCCTCAGCTACTTAGTGAGACCCTCCCCAACTTAGTGAGACCCTGTTTCAAAATAAAGAATAAAAAATAGGGCTGGGGTGTAGCTTGGAGGTAGAATGTCCCTGGGTTCAATCCCCAGTACCGCAAAAACAAACAAACAAAAATATATATAACAGTATTCATTGCATGTTATAGGTACTCAGACCAGATGTGGCCACACTATGTGTCTCTTAAACAGATAGACAAATGCACCAAATGTGTGTCACATTCAAGAGACAGAAAAAGAAGGCTCAAATCAGTATTTTATTAGTACTTCAGTTGGCCTCTGTCCAATTCAGGACGCATGCACCCCCTAACTCATATATGTCACAGGCTAATAAGCAACACACAGGGAGGTAGCTTAATATGTAGGATCTGGAGTCAGATGCCTGGGATAAAATCCTGTCTGTGAAGTGCATTAACTCTGCAGCATTTGATGATTGCCTGACCACAAATCTTTTTGCAAAATGTTTCATGTAGTTCTTAGGATTAAACAGAATGATAGCCATAAATCACTTAACACAACACCTATTCTATCAGTGTGAGTTGTCTTATAGTGTTTGCACTATAATAATTAAGTCTCCCCATCACTCACTGTGCTGAAGTTAAAAGGTAGCATGGGCTGGATTTTACCACATATCAGACAGGTGGGTTCAGGAAAGCTCCCTAATATCTCAGAACCTCAGTCTTATCTTCTCATCTGTAAAATTAGTCTAATAATAGTAATTACTTCTTTGGGTGGTTGTGAGCATTGGTTACTAATGCGTGTAAAATCTTTCACACAGTCTGACTATAGTAATGTACTTAATACATATTATTAAAATTGATTAGTAGGAATATGAGTATCATTATTATCATTAGTATCATTACAATCAGTCCCTTGCATACTTTTTTGGAAAAAGAGCAGACTTCTCCAGAGCATCTGTAGCGAGCTTTCCTTAACTGTTCAAGTGTTTCAGCCACCCCAGATGCTGAACTCCCAAAGCAGCAGGCCGGGTGGCATTACTTTGTCACTGGGAAAGCGATGTCAGTCAGTCACCAACCGTCTGGCTAAGAGGAATGTTTCCATGGAAATTCACAACTGTACTTTGCAGTCCTGGGAGTTGTTCTTCCCCCTTCTCTCCTCTTTCTTTCTCACTCATCACATGCATAATGGATATTCATTATTAATGAATAATAGTAACTTAGATTCTAGGTTGGAACAGTCCCTATTTATTTCTCCTTCCAAGAGTTTTTAGTTTCCTAGTTTCCTTCTCTATCTGAGTTTTACTGGGAGGACAGGCACCCTGCTCTGACCTGATGCTGTGGCAGACATCTCTCTCTGTTCCATGCCACAAGGTTAGAGAGGAAAGAGACAGTGGTTCTCTCTCTCTCTCTCTCTCTCTCTCTCTCTCTCTCTCTCTCTCCTTCCTTATAACCTGCTCACTCCCCAGCAAATGCATGTCTCATAACCATGCCCCCAAATGTTCGTACTCACATATTGATTCTTTTTCTCGATCTCCCTTCACTAGATTCCTTACAATACATTGTTTTACCTCCTTCCTATCTTTTCCACTGTTCTTTCCTCAGTCACTTTTGCAAGTTCTCTTCCCATCCTCAAGAGAGAGATTTACTCAAATTCTGCCTCCTTCCTCACAAATATAAGAATTCTTCTGGGCTCCTTGTGTATATGGATAGGTTCACCCATTTTCTCAAGCTAGTCATCTGGAGAGAGTCCTTGAATTCTTATTCTTCTACACAAAAAATGCACCTCCCCCCCACACACAAGAGATCACTAAGTTCTATGAATTTCACCATCCTTTTATTTCTTAAAACTGTGTACATTTCCCTGTTCTACTACCATGGCATAGGCCACCTTATCTCTTATCCAAATCCTGGTAATAGTCCCTTAATTTGTTCCCTCATTATTAATCTGGTTCCACAGCCTTCAAATTCATTCTCTACTGAATGGCTCAAATCATCTTTCTAGAATGTGTGATCACACCACAGCACTATTTAAGACCTATCAATGCTTCTGTTACCTCCCTAACCTTTTTCTGTCATCATACCCAAACTCCATTTCCAGCCACAATGGATGATTATCCAAGTTCCAGCATGATGTCTCTCTCTCTCTCTCTCTCTCTCTCTCTCTCTCTCTCTCCCTCTCTCTATCCCTCTCTCTCTCTCTCTCTCTCTCTCTCTCCCTCTCCATGATGTTTGCTCTTCTTTAAAACACTCCTTTCTGCACAACATAACATACAACATAACCAATGCCTCAGTGGCAAAGTTTCTCCCTCCAAAAACCTTCTCCACACAGCCAAGTTGGGATCTGGCCACCTTCCTATACAGAATAATGTCCTATGAGAGCATTCATCTACCTTTTAGTTACCAAATTTACTCTTTGTGTTCTTCACTGTATGATTATTCATGAACAACAGGGAAATAGAATTTTCCAGGATCATAATTGTTTCTACTCCTCAAAAGAAGGAACTAGGGAAGGGAGAAGGGGAAATCATAGAAGTAATTTAATCAAGCCTCATAAGTAGGATGAAAGGAGAAATACTGTAATAACTTCACAGAATAGAAATACCTCCAAAGAAACAATTTGATAGCTGTATGGATTTTAAGCCTAGAAATTCATTACTGCTTGGTTTATTTTATTACTGCTATGTTTTCATTTACTTCCCTGCTTGTGTTTAATTGCTTGGCTACTTTAATCCAAGCAAATAAGTAGATTTTTAGTTGAATAAAGTTGAAATTTCAAGCATACCTGTAAACAACATTAAATGTCATTTTGTTTATGGAAAATAGCATGAGCCTTTTCCCCTTACATTATTTATATTCTTTCATGCATTGCTCAACACAATAGCACTGTCCAAACGCTGAACTAAATGTTCCAATTATCCCGTGCTTATGTCTCAAAAAGCACTAACTCCTACCTGTTAAATTGCAATTATATCCTATTAGCATAAGTGTCTAACTTTGAATCACTGTTTTTTCCATCTCTAATTACAAAAATGGGGAGGGAAGTCACCTAACAACAACAAAAAAAACTGACAACAAGATAATTTGAATTCAGCCATCCTCCAGGAATTAAAACAGGTCTTCAAAAGGATGATCACCGATCCAAATGAGTTGCTTCAGTGGACTGGAGTGGAAAGGACTTATTTTTAAATAATGTCAATACTGATGATGATGATGATGATGATGGTGATGATGATGATGATGGTAATGGTGATGATGATGATAAAGGCAAGAATGATAAGGATGATGATAGTTAACATTTTGTAAGTTATAATATGCTGCACAGATTGGCAAAGCTTTTCATTGATCATCTCATTTAGTAATTATAATAAACCAAAGGATAGACACAATTAGTATTACTATCGTTTGGAATTACAGATGACAAAACTAAGATTTAAAATCTTAACTAATTTTTCACATGCCCTGAAGCTAGTGGAGTGAGTAGATAAGAACTCAAATTCCAGCTATTTAATAATAAAAAGTCCTTACACATAACCTCATGTTAAGGAAATTCTATCAAAGTGAGCGTCATCCTCAGGACTTCCTATCATCTTCTACTTAGGTTTACCAAGTTTTCCAGGCAGTACTATTTATTTTATTTTCTTTGTCTTCTTTCTTTTTTGGTATTTTGCTCCCTGTTGGATAAATTATGAGGTTTCAGTTCTAGGAGGCTTTGAGGAAGAAATCAACTGTCGTCTCTACTCATTGCCTTTCCTATATCCAAAATTGAACTCTTCATTTTAAAAATCCAAACATAGTAATTTATTTTAAAAAGTACTTTATCAGATACCATTTGTAACATGATCGTCATTAAGCAAGACTTTAAAAATATAAATACTTAGGTATAATTTATTTTACATACAAATTCTTAATTTATATGTCACACCATATTTTTCCATCAGTCTTCTTCAAATTATAAAAACCTTTCTATGCCTCCATATTCTGATTTGTGAAATACAGTAATAATGTTATCAAACACATTGGGTTATTATAAGATTTAACAGCCATAATTTAAGCAAAGTATTTAGCACAGCGCCTGGGACATAATAGGCACTCAATATAGGCCAACTCTATTCCTATTAAACCTTAAAGATTACAAACTCCTTTTGTAATTTACTCTATATGAACCTAGACATTCCATAAGGTGGTTCCAAAGCCAGAGATGAGCTTGTTGCCTATAATTGCTTTGGGCAGCTTATTATATATCTCAATAAGCCGCATCCAAATCATTCCCCTAGAAGATGTGTAAGTTTAAAAGAAAGGTAAGTCTACCTTTGCTTTCCCAGTTTCCAATTACTGGTAAAAGTCTATTTCTTCTGCCTACCTTGCTTATTTACCTATATAATGGAGAACAGAAAGCCATATATAGATACATTTCTACAACAGCATTCATCCTGTGATAGTTTTAAAACTTGGATTATCAGCCTATTTCTTCTTGTTTTGCACAACAGATATTCGTGAAATATGGGCCATAGAGTGTATGAAATCTGTTACACTTAATGTGCATATTATATGTCCACATATACAAACACACTAAAATACATAATAACTACTTTTGCTTTTCTTGGTGCCTCTGTGAGCCGTAATGTATCACAGCTTCAGCATAACTGGGTCCAGGTTTTTACTATCAGACCAATACTGATAAAATGTCCTTTCTACCAAAGGTAATCTACAGATTTGATGCAATCTCCTTCAAAATACTGATGACATTCTTTATAGAACTAGAAAAAAATCATGAAAATCCTCAAAATTTTTCATTACAACACTTGACTTTGATAGCTGCTACTTGGCTTCCTTGTTGGGACATTTTCACATGGATGTGGGATGATTATAAAACATTGGAAGCCCTGGCAGAGGCAGTGATTCTTATCTGCATTTTTCTTGCAGTTAAGTAGGTTATGTCATTATTCTGGACAATGCACTGCAGAAGAAAGTGACACGTGTCACAATCAGACTGATGCAATAAAAGCTCATGCCCTATGCTCCATCATTCTCAGTATCATATTGCTTGTAACACTGATTGGTCCAGCATTGTTTTACCTGAAATATTGACAAAAGAGGCCAAGTGTCCCATTGGGTGCAGCTTTTTTAAATACTTTTATTGGTTCATTATACTCTCACATCATAATGTAGTTCATAGTGATAGTGACATACATGCACACAGCAATTGGTGGGCTTTCTTCCAGCTCCCTAATTTGCCATATGTCCTGCAGCTAGTAGAATAGGTTGGTAAGAACTCAAAGTAAAGGGAAATGGAAAGGGAGCACATCCCCCCTTTCCCCATACAGGGTACTGAGATTGACATTGGTATTCTCACATATGTACATAATGTCAATAGAAGTGATTCCTTCATTGGTCCTCCCTCCACCCCCCTTCCCCTAGATCATCTTCCTGCCTTCACTGGAGTTTCTCCTCCATTATCTGAAGTCCCTCTGGCATCCCAATTACTCCCCAGTTTCTGCATATGAGAGAAAACATAAGTCCTTTCACTTTCTGTGACTGGCTAATCTCACTTAACACAATGTTCTCCAGGTCCATCCATCTTCCTGCCAATGGCATTATTTTGTTCTTCTTTGTTTCTAAATAGAATTACATAGGATGTATACCCCATAAATTTATAATCCATTCATGTGTTGATGGACACCTAGGTTGGTTCCATAATTTAGCTATTGTAAATTGTAGATGCAGCTTTTTAATGGGAAGTTTGATCACATTGGATGCATGGATCACTACCGAGAATTGCTTGGAACATCAGTGGGCTTTGAATGAGAAATAAATATAGAAATAAGTCTTTGGCTATGAAATCAACATACAAAAATCAGTAGCATTGCTACATGCCAATAGCAAATTATCTGAAGTAGATATCAAGAAAGCAATCCCATTTTCAATAACTCCAAAAATAAAGTACCTAGGAATAAATTTAACCGAAGATATGCTTTTCCTAAAGTGCTTAAGTGACAGACATTTTGGCCTTTTACCTTTTTGCTTATCAAACACTATTAAAAAAGTGAACACAGACAGGTGGGAGTTTAAAAAGTTGTTAAATTCCAAAGAGATAATGTTTTATATTATCTATCAGTGATATGCAATGCCTCACCTTCAATTCAGTTCAACAAGCCCATACAGAAAAATTGCTACCTGAAATATACTGTGCAGCATGGCTTGGAGGAGGGTACAGGGCAGTAGAACAAAGCATGGGGACAATTAGCTTAATATGAGTGGGATCCTGGAACAAGGAGTAATTCTAATTTTTGAAAGCACTAAAACTGAAAGAGGAAAATCAGCAATTGGGATAGGCATTAAATTATTATGATAATGCTTAGCATTAGAAAAGGAGTGACATTGCGATCCGACCTTATAGAGCAGCATGAGGAGAGAAGTGTGGATTTTTATAGTTACTGGGATGATGGGTAAACAGCACAAGTGTAAAGGATGTAACAAGCGAAAGGGTCAAGGGTGAATCCAGAGCATCTGATGGGATGTTTACAAGTATTTGGAAGGATTCATGGAATCCAATAAAAGATAGTGAGCAACATATGACTATCAACATCAGGAAGTAGTGAAGACATGAAGGTGCAAGGGGAAGGGAGAGCCATCAAAACCTGGAGAAACCTGCGTGAGAAGGCCACCTGACATGGGCTTTTGGAAGAAGAATGGACCCATTGCCATCCTGTAGACTGGCATGGAGAGAGCTCAGGGAATAATTATTTCAACCTCTCATCCTTTTACCATCTAACGTTTTTCTTATGTTTCTCATTGGCTAAACCCAGATGGTTGATTGATGTCTGTGGAGCTCAGCCTTCTGAGTCCCAGAGCAGTGTAGATAAGATGGAGATGTGCAGGAGTAAGCCATTTAATCCTGCACAGATGGATGATAGGAGAGAGTAGAAGATGAAACTAGAAAGGTAGCTTGTAGCAAGAGAAGGGAACGCCTTGAACTAAAAGAAAGGAGGCCACATGAATATTTTGAGGAAGAGGCAGCCTAGATTTTCCAACTCTGGAAAACATAGACAAGATTTCCCCAAAGCTCTCTTGGAGGGCTACTCTGTGAAATATTATCACATATTTCACATGAAAAAGAATTCACAGACAGATAATCAGGGGCAACATCGGTATTCACCAAGGTAAATCGGTGTTTTTTAAAGACAGAGTTCTCAGGTCTTTTAATACACTTAATGCATACTGTTAATCTCAAAAAAGTGAAATTTAATAATGTAGTATTTTCAAGTGCATTTGACCATAAAACTTTTTATTGAGCATCTCTCGATACTATATAGAGTCCAGTGGTGCTTATTCAAGATGATAACATGGCATAAACTCGCTGGTTCTGTCTTACTATGTACTTTATACATACCTGGCTATATATTGTGAGATACTGAGAGCAGGAAGATGCCTTCTGTACCCTTTTATATCTGCAGCACTTTGTCCAATACCAGAGTGTTGGAGATGGTGAATAGAGAAGAGACTCTCTCTGAAAGGAGCCAAAAAGAGAAAGCCCTGGCATGAGATGTGCAAGAAAAACCTGGCTGTGGTTAGTGGTGTTTTTGAAGAACAGTAGTCAGCAAGGTGCCTGGCATTTGTGAAAAGATCAAGCCACAAGGAAGAATCAAGCAGCCAATGAAACTTGCAAAATTACCTTCAGGGTGGTGTGGTAGCCACACACAGAGGAAATGTGGCCCATTTTCCAAAGCTATAGGCATTTTGATGGGACAAAAAACAAAAGCATCCTTGTAGACCAGTGGAGTCTATCCCCCCAAAGCATTCCTTTTTTTTCATATCCCAGGACCTATCTCTCATGGTCACTTATTTTTCATTCTAAATGGACCTGAGCTAAGTGTTGTGCTTCTGATGTATTTTCTGAAGAACTCATAAACGATGGAGATGCAATAGTTATGTGCCAATGATTGACGAGTGAAATAATAGTTTATCGATATATCACTTGATGATTCAATAAATAAAACATTTATTAAGTACCTGTTATCAATTTCCCTATCCCATATCTTGCAAATGTAAAACCCAGTCCTCAGAATGCCAGAAAAGTTTCCAAATGAATGAACCAAGAAGGCAGAGAGGAGAGAGACATGTGGCATATGTGTCTGTCCTCAAGACACAATCCTTTGACCAATGCACATGTGTAGTGCACATGTAGCATACACACAGCCAGCCAAGATGTTTCAAACCCCTGCTCAAGGAACCCACTGTGGGACAATTAGCAGCTTACCAAAAGGAACCAGTGAGTTCCAGAAGCTTCTATTCTAAGCACACACTGAGAATGCATTTGGATTATACCAGAGTAAAATTCTGATTTAGGCAAAGCTCTCTGTTATTTTGGGGGGGGGCAGTCTGAAGGAGGTTATTGCCCAGTGAACATGCAATGAAAAATAATCATTCCAATTTTTGCTCAGAGCCTCCACTCTGGTGAACTGTGGCTCGGCTGACAGCACTTTACACTGTTTATAAAATCAGGGGCTTCCTTGGAAACTGCACTGACCCGGAGATGACTGGAAATCTGGAGTAAAAGCTTGGATGTAGTTCACAAAATTGGATTCAAATAAGAAGTCTAATGTGGGGCCACTGAAACATAACAGAGTGCTTTTCCCTGAATTCAAAAGAAAAATCAAGGAAACAGGTTAGACCTTGCACCAGCCTGAACCAGCCATAGCAAGGGACAGTGGTGGTGAGTGTTTTGTTTTAATTATGTTTGCTTTCCCTGATGAAAGAATGGACATGTGGCTTGCTGCCTGAGGAAAGGCAATGCATCTCATCAATATGGAGATGGTCATTTGTTCACATTTCAGACTCAGAAATCAGGATGCAAACTTATCCTTGCTGCAGGTTGGGAAGCCCGCATGGTGGTGGTTGTCACTGTTTTGTCACATATAAATTTGCTTGTAATTCCTGGTCTAGAAACCATTTAAGGATCATTTGAAGAAGGAATATATTATTGTTTTCCTTCCAATAACTGATGATGGTCTGGAAACTGTACATCGTTACTTTCTTTTTTTTTTTTTTTTTTGCGGTACCGGGGATTGAACCCAGGGGCGTTCTACCTCCGCGCTACACCCCCGGCCCTATTTTTTATACTTTATTTTGAAACCGGGTCTCATGAAGTTGTGGAGGGCCTCACTAAGTAGAGAGAGAGAGAGAGAGAGATAGGGAGAGATAGATAGAGAGAAAGAGAGAGAGAGAGAGAGCTGAGGCTGGCTGCGAACCCAGATCCTCCGGTCTCTGCCTCCCGAAGTACTGGGATTACAAGCGTGCGCCACCACGCCCGGCCCTCCATCATTACTTTCTGGTGCTGCACCAGTATCAGAAATTACTGGGTCATTTTAGCAGCATAGAAAAGATCTAGGAAATAATAGTGGAGTCCTGTTAAGAAATGGACATCATTGACATTATTAACACGTTTCCTGGCACCAAGAAAGATATAATGTAAAAAAAATGACAGTGATAACTCTGAGTCAAAGGGCAATTCAAAAGAATCAGATTTTGAACATGAAAAAAGTTTAAGATATCGTAAACCTATTTATTTTGATTTATATTTTACTTTATTGCATACACACGAGACAGAAATAAGGTAGCAATCTATGTTTACAAGCTCCATTTCAATAAGTATAAAATGTATAACCTAAATGAAAATGATACACGGTTTCAAAGTTGCAATGGCACATCATTTTTTTGATTAGTTGTACATGCTTTAAAATATCTTATCTGATAATCAGTGATATCTCACACTCCATGGAAAACAGCAGAATGGTAGATTCATTTCTCCTGAATTCATTCTCACTTGAATTGATGTCCAAGAAAGTCGCAGAAGAGACTGGGGTTGGAGCCAAAGCCATGAGCATCCTACTATGCCAAGAGCAGATCAGTCCCTCCTTGACTTTGTCCTTTTTGTTATGAACATCTTGTCCTCCGCAAAGTGACTCTCACCCCCAGCCCTGCAAAAAAGTTCCAGTTGAACTCTCACTATCCATGACTCCAATGCATGGCCCCAGATACATCAATCAGCTGCACTGAGCAGCTGACAGCCACATTCCAGGCCTCCCCATCTTCCTTTGCCTTGCTGCAGATCAAGTCTCCGTACTTCTAGACCAGTCTAATATAGGGGCATCGCGAAACTCAATGGGAAACATCCTGTTCAGTGAACACTCTCCTCTCTATTGTTGCTGTCACATTAGGAATCAAACATACACACGCACACATGTACTTTCCTTTTTCTTCTCCTGTCTTTTATCTAAGGAGTTTTATTTATTTATTTATTTATTTTTGTGGTACCGGGGATTGAACGCAGGGGCGTTCTACCTCCGCGCTACACCCCCGGCACTATTTTTTATACTTTATTTTGAAACCGGGTCTCACGAAGTTGCGGAGGGCCTCACTAGGTAGAGAGAGAGAGAGACAGAGAGAGGGAGAGAGAGCGAGATAGCTGAGGCTGGCCGCGAACCCGGATCCTCCGGTCTCCGCCTCCCAAAGTACTGGGATTACAAGCGTGCGCCACCGCGCCCGACTTTCTAAGGAGTTTTAGAGTGTCCATCTTTTCGTCTTTCTCTTTCCTTTCCTTTCTGATTATAAAAGAGCAGCAGCATCTATGCTTAGAAAACAAACCAAGATTGCCTAGAAATGGTGCTTTCCTCTTGTTTTGTTTTGTTTTTGTCTTGTTCTGTTTGCTTTTTCTGGATTATTTCTTCTGCTTTGTCAGCAAATTAAGTCTTTACCTTTGACCCCTGCCACAGCTCAGCCTCTTGCCCACTGTGTCACTAGGTTTTGCCAATTACCCTGCCATCCTGGTAAAGAAAGATGAGGGCAGAGTGAGAACTGTTAGACACACATGAACCTTTCTTTCATGGTCCTGCACATAAGATTTCAGGTCCCTTCCCTAAGCAAGGTACACAGCAAAATATTTAGGTCTAGCTCTTTCAATTAATATCTTTTGGAAGCAGGGCATGGTGGTGCAGGCTTGTAATCCCAGTACTTGGAAGGCTGAGATAGGAGGATCACAGGTTCGGGGCCAACCTTAGCTACTTAGTGAGGTCCTCTGCAACTTAGTGAGACCCTGTTTCAAAATAAAGAATAAAAAATTGGGCTGGGGGTGGAACTCAGAGGTAGAGTGCTCCTGAGTCCCATCCCCAGTACCACAAAAAGAAAAATTAAGCAAATATCTTTTGGAGACTGATACGAAGCTGGGGAAAATGGTCAGAATTGCATGATAAGATAATGTTGCTATTGTTATTTGAAAGGATTCAGGGAAAACATGTTGCTATCTTAAGAGAAAGAAATGTGTTTGATAAAAATTAGAAATCCAGCTTTTTAAGACTATCTGTTAAAACTCTGAGCTGCAGATGACTTTGCAATAAGCAATTTTAAGCACTCATTTTTTTCTACTACAATTAGGTCAACAATCTATCTGTTATTGCATGTGTCTTAGGGTAGAGTAATGTGAATAATTAAATTTTTACATAATAGAGAAATAAAAGCCTTTAAATATATAGCTGACCAATGAGGGGAAAATTTTAAATGTATTGTCATGATGCTGCCTTAGGAAAGAACATAAATGAATCATATTTTCACTTTTCATTGATAATAGCATTATTATAAAGATGAGTTATTATATCTCCTAGGGGAAATCGCTACTCTGATTCTTAGTTTCCCCATTTGTGAAATAAGTGTTGGAAGGATTAATTGAAACAACTTAAAGTTCATTTTAGACTTTGAGCACCTTTGTTTTTGCTAGGGCACAATATTCTCACTTATATGTGGAAGATCAAAAAGTTTATCTCATAGAAGGAGAAAATAGAACAGTAGCTACCAGAACCTGGAAAGGGTAGGAAGGTAGGGGTTGGGTACAGACAGGATCGTTTATGGGTAGAGGGATACAGTTAGATAAGAAGAATAACTTCCAATATTCTGTGGCATAGTAAGGTAACTATGGTTGACCATGACCAATGGTGTATTTCAAAATAGCTAGCAGAGAAGATTTTGAATGCTCCTAATACAAAGAAATAATAAATGATTGAGGCAATGGATGTATCAATTACCCCAATCTGATTATTACACATTGACATGTATTGAACTACCACACTTTATCACACAAATATGTACAATTATTATATCAATTAAAATTTTTAAAAAATTAAAAAATATTAACACTTTGGGTTGAGATAAGGCCATTTGGTTTTATGTGGAAAACTACAACCTAGAACATGTTTGTTTGTTTGTTTGTTTGTTTGTTTGTTTGTGTGATTCAGGGCATTCTACCTCTGAGCTACATCCCCAGCTCCATTTTATTTTATTTTATTTTATTTTTTTTTTTTTTTATTTTTTTGCGGTACCGGGGATTGAACGCAGGAGCGTTCTACCTCCGCACTACACCCCCGGCCCTATTTTTTTATACTTTATTTTGAAACCGGGTCTCACGAAGTTGCGGAGGGCCTCACTAAGGAGAGAGAGAGAGAGAGAGAGAGCACGAGAGAGCTGAGGCTGGCCGCGAACCCGGATCCTCCGGTCTCCGCCTCCCAAAGTACTGGGATTACAAGCGTGCGCCACCACGCCCGGCTCTCCATTTTATTTTTTATCTTGAAACAGGTCTTACTAAGTTGCAGAAGGCTTTGCTAAGTTGCTGAGGCTGATTTCAAACCTGCAATCTTCCTGTCTCAGCCTCCAAAATACTGGGATTACAGGTGTGCGCCAGGGTTCACTAGACTAACAGAATTCACAGAATGAGTATATGGAAAAGGGATTTATCAGATCAGCTTACAGTTTGAAGCAATGTAGTCTCGAGTTCCGACTGCACATGGAGAGTCAGAGGAACCAGTAGCTGGTTGAGCGGTCTAAGAGCTGGAGTCTTAGGATCGGAGCAACCACTAATTCAGTCCCAGTCCAAGATGTGAAGATCAAGAAGCTCTTCAGAGAAACGATGGTGATGGTGAAGTTTCAGTTCGAAGGGCTGGAGGCCGATGATCTCAGACGAGAACAGAAGATCAAGAAGCTCTTCAGAGAAATGGCAAAGTTGGAGGCCAACGATCTCAGAGGAGAGCAGATGCATTTTCTTCGGAAAGAGTCGCGCATCCCTCTACGCGGCTTTCTCCTTCTTTTATCTAAGTCCTGCACCTATCAGAACCCTGCTGCCTACATTTAGGGCAGGACTTTCTGTTTAATCTGCTGTTATATAAACCAATTATCTTATTGACACACCCAAAGTCACATGATCTTGGGTGTGTCATGATCCCGTCAAGTTGACAAATTAGATTAACTATCACACGCCACCACACCCAGCTTAGAACTTACTTTCAGTGAGTGAAAATAGCAACACAGCTAAGTCTGGCACCTACGTCACCTTGGCCAAGTCACAGGTTCTGGGTCACAGTTTTCATAGCTGCAAAAAGAGCAACCATAGGAAGAGACCATGAAACTATAAGCTACTGTCATGTTTTTAAACCATTTGTTTGAATTTTTTAATTGTTTGATATATAATAATAATTGTACACACAGCATACATTATGATGTTTTAGTACATGTATATATTATGTAATGATCAAATCAGGCTAAGCAGCTTATCCACCATGTCATATGCTCTTCATTTCTTTGTGGTGAGAACATTTATTTTGAATGACACAAGTTCAAGCATACAGAAGCCCAGTGGAAACCTGGAGACAGAATCTCAGGGTGTCTGGCTGACTCTTGTGGAAAACAATTCTAAAGCCAACTATTAGGTGATTTTCTAAGCAAACATCAACTGTGCCAGACAGGGAGAGTATAAAACTTTTGTCCTTGTATTTTTCCTGCCCTTTCCATGGCAGCACTACTCATAGGACTCAGACTTCTCCGATTGCATCGCTAAACTGGTCCATTTGCAAAGACATATCAAGTGTTTATTTTATGCAAGGCATAGTTTTAGAAGTTGGTTTGCCTAGCATAGAGGGATACAACCTGACCAATTTATTCAAACTAAACTTGGAGACTCCTAGGAATTCTTGCAGATTATGCTCTGTAAGAAAACAATTAGAAGCACAGATGACCCCTCTGGTAGCCTGAACTCTGCTCCCTTTGTGATTAACAGTCCAATTAACAAGGCTAGTTGAGCAGTTTCAGTAAAATTACTTACAGGTGCAAGTATTTGTGAAGATAATTATCAACTGGGTTGGTTTTTGCCTGGTCAGGATTATATAAATGCACTTTTAAGTTCCTATTTTGGGACCATCAGGGACACCGAAACGTTACCTAAGTTCCCAGGATATTTGAAACTAGCAAACACAAAAGATTTTTAAAAATATAATGCCCAAACTTTTTCTTGTTTTTAAATCAAAGGAATATTTCGAGACTCCACACTAGTTATTTGGTCACTTTAGATTTCTTCTCCTCCAACCCTATTTAAATATATATTCTAAGTTATATAGTCCCTAAATACAGATTGCTTTGTCTATTTAAACTTTTGAGTTTAATTGTTTGGTATTCATGTGGCACATAGGATTTGTAAATCACTTTACAATAATTAATTTGTTGAATACAAACACAGATGGATATTTTGGTATTCAAATTATATTGTGCCCTGGTATTTCCTTTAAATATGTATAAATACATATATTCATGTATTGTCAAATTTTTCTTATAATCATGAAAATACAGGTTTTTTTCAAACCTACTCTATTTCTGTCTACAAGATTGACATTTCTATTCTAACTATGATCTATTTGGGCCAATAACTATCAACAATTGATGCCTTATAAATTCCTTGGATACTGCCCTAAAAGCATTTTTATTCAACCCTCCACTAAGAGGTTTGTACTTAGCAGGCATTTACAAAGATTCTTTTTGCACAAACTAATGAACAGATTCACGCATTATTTTTCCAACATTTTATTACTCTTGCACATTGCTTTATGCTTGTGGACTCTTTCTCACATCTCTGAACCAAGCATTCCAGACAACTAACAATACAATGTTGTGTTTCTATCTGTTTCTGTCTCCTTCATCCTTCCTTTCTCCCATAAGCACATTTATCAGGGTATTGTTAATCCCCAAAACAAACTTTCAGTCAGTGACATTACATATCTAATGATAAAAATAACTTATCTTAGAACAAGAGAAAATATTTTATGTTAGTTGGATACATATTTGAAGTATATGTATATTTGAGTACATATGAACATAAAGTTAAAAATTAAAGTAAAAATAGTGATATAAATTATATCTTTCAAAACAAAACTAGTAAATCTGATCAACTCCCCCCAAAATAGTTAAGAGAGAGAAAAAAAGAAAATGAGGACACAATTTGTTAACAAGAATGATAAAGAAAATAGGACTATAGATGCATAAATTATTTGGAAATTTTTAGGTAAATAGTGACTAATATTTCTTAACAGTACACTAGAAAATCGAGCGGAGATATCTAGCATAAATGAAGAACCTAAGTATCCACTCAGGTCACACAGAGATAGTAATTCCCCAAGTTTAGTTCCTTCTCCCCAAAGGAACCAAGCCCAGACTATTTTACAAGAGATTTGTAACACAGCATTAAGGGTGTGCTAAAATTTTTATTAGTTAAATTATTAAGAACTGTGTAAAATTCAGAAAACTTCTCAGTCAAAAATAAGCCTGGAAACAATGTTACACAAAGATAGAAAAGATACCACACACCAAAAAAAGGTATAGAAGAAAAATTTTCAGATTTAGTCACACATGAATTCTCTAAGAAAATTGAATCTTGCCGATACTCATTTTGATTTAAACACTTAATGTATTGCTTACATGTGTAAAAGCAAAAAGTAGATCAAAACTTATGGGCTACAAACTAATTCAAATTAAGTGTAAACTTATCCTTGTACATGATATAATATATTCTTAGCTGCAAAATTTCAACCATAACATTAAGTTAGGTAAGTCATGTAGTATTTGACAGAAAACTGTCTATTTTTTCTGTTTTTAAGTTTAATAAAACTGACAATTAGTATGATTGTTGTTATTGTTTGGATTTAGAATGTCATCTGGTCCTCATATTGTGGACAAGTTAGCCATTTTGGATGCAGGACGTGGGTGCTAGAGAGGGATCCCTGGGGGCATGGCCAGGGACAGTGTTTCCTGGGCAGGCTGCTACAACTGCCTGCTCTTTTCTCCCCTGCTGCCATAGCTGGTAACAAGCTCTCTTCTCTCTCTGCTCCCCGCCATCTTGCTCTAGAGACCTGCAGGCTCGGTTCCTGCTTGGAAGCCAATCCAACATGGACTAAAAGTCTCCAGAACTGGGAGAAAATAAATCCTCCCTTCTCTATGTTGTGGTCATCAGGTATTTGGGGTCATGTGGTGAGAATGCTGACTGAAACACTTGTTCATGTAAATATATATTTTAGAGCACTACTTATAATTTTGAGGTTTTATGAGATCATCAGAACTCATAGTTTTCCCAAATCTTTCCTAAAGCACAACCTTGCACTCTTAAAACAGCAATTTTAATCCAGTGCCACATAATTCTATAGATATCTGATTCATTTAAAAAATAAATTAGCATTGTGGAAAGATGAAAACACTGAAAAACGTATTAAAGGGATATTCCACCCTTTATTGTTAGAATAGGGGCAGAAAAATTATCAATGCCTATTTAAAATTATATGTATTTGTACAAATTGTATATATAGCAGCAAAATCTACATCTGTGCTTCTCATTTTAGCTGAATATTAGAATTATTTGTAAAGTTGCCTTTTTAAAAGATATTGATGTCCAAGCCTCAACTTTATGACTCTGGCTCATTTAATTTAAGGTAAGTCAGGATGTACAGGAAGTGTTAAGGACATTAATCCGCACATGTGTATGCATGTAACTTTACTGCCATATGATCATGAAAAACATATTTTATCATAGAATATTAAACAATTTAAATTTAAATCAAAGACTACTTTAATTGCCTCAAACTGCTATTATTCAATAATAGCTATCTTGTTGAAGGAAGAAGAAAATGTGAGATAAGATTTCAGAAATTAAGCAAAATAATATTTGAGTTCTGCGAGTGATATTAACTATTACTCTAGGAAATTCAAGAACACCATCTGAATATTCTGTATAATCATGAAAAAGTTTAATTTAGTAATGTCTCCAATTATAAAACCTCCACAATAAAATTCATATTTCTTTATGACAAAAAAAGCAAGGAGCATAATGGAAAATCCAAGTTCTTATTCATAGTAAAACAAGAGGTATGAAAAAACTAAACATCGCACTCCCCAACCCACTCCCACACACACACAATTCAAAGATATTTAAAAGAAACAATGAAATGTAATCCTGGTTGGTAGCCAAAATAAAGTAATTGGGAATAGATTTACCCAAATACCTTAGCCAAATTTAAAAACCTAGAAAAATCCATAAAACAAAGGTTTTCAAGTATTGGAAAAACACAGTGCAGAGCAAAGATCTCTAAGAGAAGAGCAACAAATGACGTAAGACTGATAACTGCCCCCGACTTATACCTGGGGAGAGTTGCCAGACTGATGTTCAAGGAAAGGGAACCAAGTGGAAGCTGTTGGTCGCCTTAAGTTCAGTACAGATGTTGGGTTTTAAGGACATTTATAGAGTTAGATTCACAAGGAAGAATATCAGGAGAAAGATGAACAGAAGAGAGTGTCCTGGAGATTTGCACAGCTCCACCTACCACTTCCAAGTCTTCAGGTGAGTAGTGAGAAGAGCATGCATGAGAGACAACTTCTTAATAAAAGGGAATGGTGGCGCACGCTTGTAATCCCAGTACTTGGGAGGCTGAGACCGGAGGATCCGGGTTTGCGGCCAGCCTCAGCTACTTAGTGAGGCCCTCTGCAACTTTATGAGACTCGGTTTCAAAAAAAAGAATAAAAAATAGGGCTGGGGGTGTAGCTCGGAGGTAGAATGCCCCTGAGTTCAATCCCTGGTACCGCAAAAAAAAAAAAAAAAAAAAAATCTATGTGCACACAAAGGGCAAGGAATCATTGATGTGGGAACCAATAATTGGAGTAGAAACCTCTCATAATACAGGGAGCATTAGTCAGAACACTCACACAAGTACTGCCTGAATACCAAGGTAAAATAAGCCCCAGATCCATTTTCTCTTATCTTCTTGTAAAGAATAAAAGCAAAAGGTCAAATATTTCCCACATTATTTGACTATATCCCCAAACAAACCTCAAGAAAATTTTGAATAAACACAATATCTAAGAAAAGTAAAATAATACCCAAGAAAGTAAAATTCACAATATCACCCAGAAAAAAAAAATTAAAACTCAAGTAAAGGAGCAAAAGAGAATTCAAACCATAATGAGTAGAAAAACCTATCAATCAAACCTGACCCAGAGAGCTGGGCGTGGTGGCACACGCTTGTAATCCCAGTACTTTGGGAGGTGGAGACCAGAGGATCCGGGTTCGCAGCCAGCCTCAGCTCTCTCTCTCTCTCTCTCTCTCTCTCTCTCTACTTAGTGAGGCCCTCGCAACTTCGTGAGACCCGGTTTCAAAATAAAAGTATAAAAAATAAGGCCGGGGGTGTAGCACAGAGCTAGAACGCCCCTGGGTTCAATCCCCAGTACTGCAAAAAAAAACCTGACCCAGAAATGACATAGATGTTAGAATTAGTGAACAAGCACATTATAAGAGTTATATAAGTATATTCCATGCATTCAAGAAATTAATGGTATATACAAACATGTTAAAGACAAAAATGAAAGATATAACAAAATATCAAATTGAACTTCTAGAGAAAACTATAATGGCCATTAAAATACACTAGAATAAATTAAAAGCAGATTAGACCCTGCAAAGGAAAAGATTAATCAACCTATATATCAATAGAAATTATTGAAAGTGAAACACACAGAGGAAAAAAGACTTTAAAAATTATCAGAAGCCGGGCGTGGTGGCGCATGCTTGTAATCCTGGTACTTGGGAGGCGGAGACCGGAGGATCCAGGTTCGCGGCCAGCCTCAGCTCTCTCTCTCTCTCTCTCTCTCTCTCTCCCTGTCTCTCCCTGTCTCTCTCTCTCTCTCTACTTGGTGAGGCCCTCTGCAACTTCGTGAGACCCGGTTTCAAAATAAAATATAAAACATAGGGCCGGGGGTGTAGCTCAGAGGTAGAATGCCCCTGGGTTCAATCCCCAGTACCGCAAAAAAAAAAAAAAATTATCAGAGCATCAGTGAACTGTGGGACTATGTCAAACATACCAACATGTGTAATTGACATCCCTGAGAGTGAACAGAAAAAGAAAGAATTAAAAGAAAAAAAAGCCAAAAGTTTCCTAAGATTGATGGGATTTATAAAGCTATTAGATTGAAAAGCATAAAGAATTCCAAGCAAAAGAAGAAAACTACACCGGTACACATAATAACTAATTTGTTTAAAATCAATAATAAAGAGAAAATCTTCATCACAGCCAGAGAAAAAAAGACATAAAGATACTCTAGAATAAAACAAAATTCTCATTAGAAACAATACAAGACATAAAATAGTAAAGAAGACATTTTAAAGTTTTGAAAGACAAGAATACAAAACAAACCTCAAACTTAGAATTCTATACATAATGAAAACATCTTTAAACACAAAAGGTGAATAGATACATTTTCAAACGTGCAAAAGTTTTAAAAATTTATCTATAGATTTGTACTATAAGAAATGTAAATGAGTCCGGCCTGGTGGCACATGCTTATGATCCCAGTACTTGGGAGACTGAGACAGAAGGATCATAGGTTCAAGAACAGCCTCAGCAAATAGCAAGATGCTCATCAATCTAGCAAGAGCCTGTTTCAAAATAAAAATAAAATAGGGCTTGGGTGTATCTTGGAGGCAAAATCCTCCTGGGTTCAATCCCCAGTGCCTCAAAAAAAAAAAAACTATAAATGGAAGTTATTTTTATGGCAGAAAAAAAATGATCCAGATAGAAATATGGACCTACATTAAATAATACAGAGCACCAGGAATGGCAAATATTACATCTTTCTTTGAAAAATCATTCAATATCTAAAGCAAAGATAATAATTTATGTTGGCTTTATGTTAAATACAAAAATGAATGGACTTCCAATTTCTGGTCTCCAGACAAGATAACATAGACTCATTTTTCCATGTTCCATTTTCCTCCCCCTGCCCAGAAACTCTAAGTGACCTATCCTATCTATATCAGTAACGCAAACATGTGAGGATAGGAATTCCATTCTCCAACCCTCACTTGGTGGAGCAGGGAGCAGATAGACCTGTACCATCTGCAGTGGCAGTAACAGTTGCTCAGTGTCTCCATCCCTGCACTCAGTGGCAGGAAGAGATAGGAGATTGATGTCTCCTAGCCCTGCACCACGCAACTGAAGATGACCAAGGACCAGCACCTTCTAACATGCCCTCTCCCCACACCTAGCCACAGAAAGAGACACAAGGAAGATGTGCTGTCCAGGCAGGTGACCCATCAGGGATTGACAGTGAACCCCCTAAGCAGAAGGCAGCCTAGAGGAATGGCCAAGGGAAGTCACTGTACGGTAGGTAGTACATCTCCCATCCTCCACTGGAGGCAAAAGGCCTGGAGAAGCACACTCCATCACACAGGCAGCAGCAGCAGGCATGGGTCAGAAGCCCCAGGGGCACCAAATGAACAAAGCAGACTGCAGAAGCATTACAAAGGTTCTAAAAGCAAATTGCCACCAGAATTACAACACATAACCATACACTAGGACCTACCTACTGCTACTTGTAAACAGAGAGACTTTCTATAGATTAGGATTTCAATAAAATTCAGAATCTTTTAGCATGAAATCCAAAATGCCCAGCATAGCCGATGTGGCACATGCTTGTAATCCCAGTACTTTGGG
>PVJS01000236.1:48230-68337 GCA_004027185.1 Glis glis
TCTCTCTACTTAGTGAGGCCCTCCACAACTTCGTGAGATCCAGTTTCAAAATAAAGTATTAAAAAATAGGGCCGGGGGTGTAGCTCAGAGTTAGAATGCCCCTGGGTTCAATCCCCGGTACTGCAAAAAAAAAAAAAAATGCCCAGCATATAATAAAAAAAAACATTCATCATAACTATAACCCAAATGAGAAAAGTATGTTTTCTGACCATAGTAGAATTAAGTTATAAATCAATTACATAAGACTGTCTTGGGCATCTCTCAAATATAAAAATAAATAATATATCTTTAATATATCCAATGGGTCAAATAAAAAAACCAAAAGATAAATTAGACAGTAGTTTAGGCTGAATGAAAATGAAAATAGAGCATATAAAATTTATGGCATGCAATTAAGTACTATTTAGAGAAACATTTGTAGCATTAAAACCTGAGAGCATGAAAGAAGAGCTAAGCACAGCAGTGAGCGAAGAAACTTGCACCTCAAGAAACTAGCGAAAGAAGAGACAATTAATCCCAATGAAAAAGATAAAAGGCTACTAAAGACCACAGTAGAAATAAGGGAAATAGAAAGTAGAAAAACAAAGAAACAGAAAAATTACAAGCACTAATGTCTGAGAAAATCAATACAATTGATGAATCTCTAGCCAGACGAGAGAGAGAGAGAGAGAGAGAGAGAGAGAGAGAGAGAGAAACAGAGAAAATTCAAATTACTAATATCAATATCAAGATGACAAGGAGGATGTTACTAAAGGGTCTTAAAATATTAAAAGGATAATAAAAATATTATGAACCATTTTATGCCAATATATTTGACAACTTAGATGATATAGACAAATTCATTAAATGATATATGACTATTCAACTTAACTCAAGAAGAAAAAGATGAATAGCCCTGTATCTATTAAATAAATTGAATTAGTAGTTCAAATATTTTCCACAATGAAAACTCCAAGCACATATGGTATAACTGGTGAATTTTACACAATATATAAGGAGAAATAATATTAATCTACATAAACTCTTTCTCAAAATTGAGGAGGGTAGGACACTTCTTTAACTAATTTAATGAGACCAGAATTACTCTCATAACACAATCAGAGATATTTCAGAAAAACTATTGACCCATATCCCTCATGAACTTAGACTCAATAATTCTTTTTTTAAAAATTAGTCAATAACAAACCAAATCCAACAACAAGTCCAAAAACAAACCAAAATGAGAATGTGCCACGACCAAGTGGGGTTATTCAAATTTACTTATTTAAATTTAGAGACAAAATAATATGTCTTGAAGCACATATACACTGTGGATTATTCACATATCCATTAGGTCACAGTTATAATTCAATGCAACTCACTTTTACATTAAAATAAAAAGGAAGCACTATATGTTCATAGCAATAGGTTTAGAAACAGTATTTGATAAACCCAACATCTGTTACTGACAACAGTTTTTCAAAAAACTACAAATAAAAGGAACTTGCCTTGACCTGATAAAGAGAATTTATGGAAAGTCTCCAGTTAACATCGCACTTACTATTCAAAGACTGACTTCCTTTCCCATAAGATCAAGAACAAGGCAAGAACTTAATCTTAAGAGCAATGGAATTTCAGAGAAGGTCTCCATTACCAATGTCAGGTCCCTAATAGAGATAGAAGATAAACTTAAAAGCCTCATAGGCTCCCCTGCAAATCTCCCAAAGTGTTCCTCTTCCCCCGTTTTAGAAGATGGTGGGCCAGCATTCATATGAGCAGGTGCCTTATAAGTCACCAACAATGCCAGAAGAAGGGATCAAAAGACTCAGAGAAGTGCCCATTCTAGAGTGAATACATCACATAAGGCTTGAAAAGCCACCAGCAGATGTGCTCTGTAGGGATGCTACAAAGATACTTTATCTGCCAAAGTGAAAGGAAGGTGTTGATGTCCCAGGGTACCAGCACCATTGAGAGTCTCAGTGGTGACTCTCCTCCGCTTGCCAGGGAAAATAGCAGGATATTCTGTTACAGAGCTGGGTTCTCTAAAAGCAACAAGCATGATAAAGTACCAACAGAATAAAAGCTAGATAGCATCACCTACCCATCTAAAGTGAGAAGACACAGACCCAAAGATCAGCAAGATCAGAGGGCAGACCCAACCCACAAGGAACCAAGGAGATGGTTAATAGAGCATTGTGTTCCCAGAAGCAAACAGATAAGCATCCCACAAGGGCATTGCTAAAGTACATAATCAAAATAAATCAAGGATGGATGAGCTGAAAGCTGAGGACAGCAGCAATTTTAAAAATGCAATTTCGGTTTATCATATATTGCTTTAATGATGTTAAGGTACGTTCCTTCTATTTTGATTTTTTGCAGCGTTTTTAACATGAATGGGTGTTGGATTTTGTCAAATGCTTTTTCAGTGTCTATTGAGATGATCATGTGATTTTTGTCCTTAGTTCTATTTATGTGGTAAATAACATGTATTGATATGCATATGTTGAACCAGCTTTCCTTTCCTGGGATGAAACCAACTTGGTCATGGTGTACAATTTTCCTGTTGTGGGTTTGAATGCACATGGCTAGCATTTTGTTTAGAATTTTTGCATCTATGCTCATCAATGATATTGGTCTATAATTTTCTTTTCCTGAGGTATCTTTATTTGGTTTTGGTATTAAGGTGATACTGGCCACATAGAAGGAGTTTGGAAGAATTCCATCTCTTTCGATTTCATGGAATAACTTGTGAAGTACTGGGTTTAGTTCTTCTGGAAAGGTTTTGTAGAATTCAGGTGGAAATCCATCTGGACTTTGGCTTTTCTTTGATGATAGGCTTTTTATTGCTGCTTCTATCTCTTTGCTTGCTATTGGTCAGGTTAGGTTTTCTATATCTCCTTGGTTCAATTTAGGTAGGTTGTATGTGTCTAGAAATCTGTTGATTTCTTCCATGTTTTCCAGTTTATTGTTTTTTGTTTTCAGTACTGGGGATTGAGCCCAGGGGCATTCTGCCTCTGAGTTATACCCCCAGTCCTATTTTTTATTCTTTATTTTGAAACAGGGTATCACTAAGTTGTGGAGGTCCTCACTAAGTAGCTGAGGCTGGCCACAAACCTGTGATTCTCCTATCTCAGCCTCCCAAGTAATGGATGGTATTACAAGCGTGTGCCACCACACCTGGCTCAGTTTATTGGAATATAAATTTTCAAAATGGGTTCTGATGATCCTCTGGATTTCCCCACTGTCTGTGGTGATGTCTCCTTTTTCATTTCTGATTTTAATAATTGGGATTGATTCTCTCTTTCTTTTGGTTAGGTTGGCTAGGGGTTTGTCATTCTTGTTAATCTTTTCAAAGAACCAGATTTTTGTTTTGTTGATCCTTTGTATTATTTTTGTTGTTGTTGTTGTTGTTGTTCTCTATTTCATTGATTTCTGCTCTGATTTTCATTACCTCCTGCCTTGTACTGGCTTTGGGATTAGACTGTTCCTATTTTTCTAGGTCCTTGAGGTGTGTCATTAGGTTGCTTACGTGATGATTTTCTGTTTTTCTTATGTGGGCACTCAGTGCTATAAATTTTCCTCTTAACACTGCCTTCAAAGTGTCCCAAATATTTGGGTATGTTGTGTCTCTATTTTCATTTAATTCCAGGATTTTTTTTTATTTCTCCCCTTATTTCTTCTCCAATCCAGTCCTCATTCAAAAGTATATCATTCAGTCTCCCTGTATTTATATAATTTCTTTTGGTCTTCCCATTGTTGATTTCTACTTTCATTCCATTGTGATCTGAGAAGATTCAGGGAAATATATTACATTTTTTAATTTGCTGGTGCTTGCTTTGTGGCCCAGGATGTGCTATCCTTTGAAGAAGGTTCCATGAGCAGCTGAGAAGAATGTGTATTCAGCTGTTGCTGGTTGAAATATTTTCTATATGTCTATTAGGTCCATTTGGTTTATAGTGTCCTTTAGGTCTAAAGAGTCTTTACTCATCTTTGTCTAGAAGATCAATTTAGTGGAGTGGGTGGTGTGCTGAAGTCTCCCAATATACTGAACAGGGAAAAACTGTTGGAATTCTCTTTAAAATCAGGAAGAAGACAAGGATTCCCACTATCACAACTCCTTTTCAATATAGTCCTCGAGACTCTTGCCAGAGCAATAAGACAAGAGAAGGATATCAAAGGAATTAAATAGAAAAAGAAGAACTAAAATTATCTTTATTTGCAGACGATATGATCCTATACCTAGAAGACCCAAAGAACTCAACCAAAAGTCTACTAGAGCTGATTAACAAATTCAGCAAAGTAGCAGAATACAAGATCAACTTTAAAAAGTTAATAGTTTTCATATATGCCAACCATGAATCCACTGAGAAAAAAATTCAGAAAACAATTTCATTCACAATAACTTCAAAACCAATCAAATGCCTAGGAATAAACTTAACCAAAGAGGTAGAAGACCTCTACAATGAAAACTATAAAACATTGAAGAAAGAAATCAAAGAAGATCTTAGAAGATGGAAAGATCTCCCCTGCTTTTGGATAGGCAGAATAAATATTATCAAAATGGCCATCCTGCCAAAAATGATCTACAGAGTCAATGCAATCCCTATCAAAATACCAACATCATTTTTCACAGAGCTAGAAAAATCAGTCATTAGTTTCATATGGAGAAACAAAAGACCCAGAATAGCCAAAGCAATTCTCAGCAATAAGAACCATGCAGGAGGCATCACAATTCCTGACTTCAAATTATACTACAGAGCTAAAGAAATAAAAACAACATGGTATTGGCACAAAAACAGACACATAGACCAATGAAATAGAATAAAAGATACAGAAACAAATCCACACGCTTATAGTCAATTGATTTTTGACAAAGGTGCCAGACACATATGTTGGAGAAAAGATAGCCTTTTCAACAAATATTGGGAAAACTAGTTATCCAGTCATAGTAAAATGGAATTAAATCCTTACCTCTCACCCTGCCCAGGAGTCAACTCGAGATGGATCAAAGACCTGGAAGTTAGACCAGAGACTGTGAAGCTACTGGAAGAGGGCATAGTTCCAACACTCCAACATATAAGCACAGGTAGAAACTTCCTCAACAAGACCCCCAAAGCTCAGAAGATTCATAAGTGGGAAGGAATTAAACTAAAAAGTTTCTGCTCATCAAAGGAAACCATCAAGAGTCTAAAGAGAAAGCCTACAGAATGGGAGAAAAATTTTCTAACTATCCCTCTGATAGAGGACTAATATCTAGAATACACAAAGAACTTAAAAAAACTTTACACTAAAAAAAAACAATAACCCAATCAAGAAATGGGCAATTGAATTGAACAGACATTTCACAAAAGAAGAGATATAAAGGCCAATAAATACATAAAAAATGTTCAATATCATTAGCAATCAGAGATGCAAATCAAAACTACACTGAGATTCCTTCTAATCCCAATCAGAATGTCAATCATCACGAAGTTGAATAAATAAATGAATAGATAAATAAATAAATAAATAAATAAATATTGACAAGGATATGGGGAAATTAGAACTCTTCTACACCACTGATGGGATTGCAAATTAGTTCAGTCGCTATGGAGATCGGTATGGAGATTCCTCAAAAAACTGTGAATGGATCCACCATATGATCCGGCTATACCACTCCTGGGTATCTTTCCAAAGGGCCCCAAATCAGAAAGCTACAGTAATATATGCATACCCATGTTCATAGCAGCACAATTCACAATAGCCAAATTATGGAACCAAACTAGGTATCCATCAACAGATGAATGGATTACAAAATTATGGGATATACACATAATAGAATTCTACTAAGCAATAAAAAAGAACAAATTTATGTCATTTGCAAGAAAATGGAAGGACCTGGAGAACATTATGCTGAGATAAGTCAGTCACAGAAAGTGAAGGGTCATATGTTTTCTCTAATATGCAGAAACTAGGGAGTAATTGGGATACCAGAGGGACTCCAGATAATGCAGGAGAAACCTCAGTGGAGCCAGGGAGGTGGCCTAAGGGAAAGGGAGGGGGAAGAGTAAGGTTCATTAATGGAAATATTAGCACCGACTATGTGTACATATGTGATATAGCAATATCAATCACAGTACTCTGTATTGGAAGGGGGGATGGGGAGGGAGCTAGGGGGATACCAAATGCTGTGTGCATGTATATCACTGTCAACATAACTTATATTATGATGTGAGACTATAATGCACCAATAAAAGCATATTTTTTAAAAATGCAATTTCTTAGCCGGATTTGGTGGTACATGATTGTAATCACAGTACTTAGGAGGCTGAGACAAGAGGAGTGCAGGTTCGCGGGCAGCCTCAGCAACTTAGTGAGGCCCTGTTTCAAAATAAAAATAAAAAATAGGATGGGTTTAGCTTGGAGGTAGAATGCCTCTGGGTTCAATGCCCAATGCCACAAAATAAATAAATAAATAAATAAATAAATAAATAAATAATGCAATTTCTTAATCAGTTTCCTGACTTGAGCCATTTTCATACTCAAAAATCCTTGAAGAAGGATTTGAAATTTTGCTGCAATTAAATTCATAAGTAACTTCCCAAAGAGATCTCTGGTCATTCATGCAGGTGAATACACAATAGAGACAGGGTAATATTCAGGATTATGAGTATACAGCATTTGGATTGTTAGACACATGGTCTGACTTGCCATTAATTCACGTTAGAGTGGAGGTATATGGGAGCCAGCTATATGATCTGGATGAGAGAGTATCAATAATGGAGCATGTGTTTAGCACATGCCAGGCTCTGAGCTCAATCCCCAACACCCCAAAATTAAAAAATGAAATAAATAAATGAATTTATTGCATAGATATGAATCACTGTGGCTCCACTGAGCCCACAGACAAGTTTGGTGGTCATTTTCCTGAACTTAATGTGTTGTGTATGTGTGTGGGGGGGGGTACTGGGGATTGAACCCAGGGGCATTTTACCTCTGAGAGACACCCCCAGTTCTATTTTTATTTCTTATTTTGAATCAGGGTCTCACTAACAGTGGAGTGCCTGGTAAATTGCTGAGGCTGGCCTGCAATCCTCCTGTCTCAGCCTCCCAAGTATTTGCCTGGCCCTAATGTGTATTTTGAATGGATGCCCTGATAGTTATTATTGACATCCAAATAACAGTTTCTTGGCCTAGAAAAAGAACTATTGTAGTGAATTAGACTAAATGAATATCTTTTAAATCTACTTCACCTCAAAAAAGATAATAAATCAAAAAAATACTGTATTCTAGATGAAATGACATATATAATGGTACATTCAAAGACAAAGAGCTAAGGTGCCAAAATGTTAAAAATCTGTTAATTTAGCAATTTTAAAACACACAATACATTATAATTAACTGTGGTTTCCATGTAGTATAATACTTAAGCCCAAGTCTAATTGAAACATTGTACCCTTTTATAAACATCATATTACCCCATAAATATAGACTATTATTATTTGTCAATCAAAAATAGTTTTTAAAATGAAGTGATCTATTTCCTGTTGAATCTTTATTTAATTTACTACTGGGTCCTTAAGATACAATATGAATCACAGTATGTGAAAGTAAGCTATAGTAAAATCAACTAAGTAGCATCCCCGGTTGCAAAATGCAGAACCTCCTGCTTATGGAATGTGGCCTGCTGAATGCCCATGTTCCATGACTACCAGGAAGGAGAAGCAGAAGTAACCCGTCACTATCTGGAGCATGAAAGGGAGGGAAGGGGGAGGGAATAGGGTGGGATTGGAGGGAGGGCTAAATGTGCAATGTGTGCATGTATGATGTTCATACCCTGACATATATCAAAATGTATAATTATAATTTACAATGCACCAATAAATGAACATAAAAACTTAAAAAAAGAGAAGTAACCCGTATTTATGTAAGAAAGACAGCAATGCACATTTATGGTCTTTCCCAACACTATTTTAACCATCACACCCTTTGTCATAATATCGTCCAAAGATACTTGGAAAATCTGCACATTCTACAGAATATGGTTACCACATGGGTGAACCACATGAAAAACACAACTCTGATAAGAAATGGTAAATTAGAGCATGCATTCCTATTTATGTGCTCCAAAGGGTAACATCAGTGAAGTTTTTAGGGATCTAGAAGACTGGGATATGTAAGTTCATTCCATTCACAGCACGGGACTAATTAGGGTCGTATACCTGCTACCAACAAATAAGCAAAACGTTTGATAGGTATCTTTAGGCTCTGAAGGCAACATATTCCACACTTGGAAATACTTTTCTGACCAGGTATGGTCATTCTCAGCTTAAGTAAAGCTGGAAGGAATAAATGGCTTTACAACTGGCCAAGGTTGCAAAACAGGCAATCCTATCACTTGGGCTGTATTACCAAGCAGCCCCTAATGTACGGGGGGCCAAAATGCCACGTTGAGGTTATGACAAGTCCAAATAGAAGAATCACAACATAGATTCATAGACTGCCAGGGCTCTGGGTCAGCCCATGCTTTTTGCAGCAGAAAACTTACACACCATTTGAAAAGCAGAAAAAAACGACCTTTTAAAGAAGCAACCATGGTACATACTTAAAGACGATATGGATATAATGCACACTGTAGATCAAAATTCATTCTGTGGCGTTCTTTTTTTTTTGCAGTACCGGGGATTGAACGCAGGGGCGTTCTGTCTCCGCGCTACATCCCTGGCCCTATTTTTTATACGTTATTTTGAAGTTGCAGAGGGCCTCACTAAGGAGAGAGAGAGAAACAGGGAGAGAAAGAGAGAGCTGAGTCTGGCCGCGAACCCGGATCCTCCGGTCTCCGCCTCCCAAAGTACTGGGATTACAAGCGTGCACCACCACGCCAGGCTTCTGTGGCATTCTGATAAGTAGAAAGAAACAGATCCAAAAAGAGAAAGAAATAGGAGCAGCTCTACTTTGCATTATTCTCAGTGACTCATTTCAGAAATCTGTGCTTCCCTTCCCTATAGTCACAGTATCTGTGGGTCTAAAGGCTTTGGCTCTCAGAAAGGGTCCAATTCCATCAGGTGACACAGTATCCCTTATGTCGTAAGCTATGACTCTGCCCCTTCATTTCTGTTTCTCATACCAAGAAATCAGCTTTAAAAAAAAAAAAGAAAAAAATACAGCATACTGGCAGTGGCAATTGATCACAATTATCAGTAGGAAGTGGGGGTTGCTGCCACACAATGGGGACAAAGAAGAATATGCTTGGCACCATTGATTCTCTGGATATCTCTTGAGGTTCCAAAGCACTTTTAAAATGGAAAATATAAGCCAGGTATGGTGGTGCACGCCTGTAATCCCAGAACTTGGAAGGCTGAGACAGGAGGAACACAGATTCTAGGACAGTCTCAGCAAGTAGTGAGACTCTCATCAACCTAGTGAGACCCTGTTTCCAAATAAAAATAAAATTGGACTGGGGGTGTAGCTCAGAGGTAAAATACACCTAATATTATACTTGCCTGAAAGAAGCAAAGATGCCTACTAACATTTTTGCTTTAACATAATACTGGAATTTCTAGACAGTGTTGTGTTCCATCCCCAGTGACACACATACACACACACACACACACACACACACACACACGCACACAAAAGGAATATATCCAATTGCAGCAGCCAAAGATAAAGAAGGCCATGGTAACCAGAAACTGAAACTCCCTCCAGAAGAAGGTCCTGTTTGCCTCCGGGCAAACCATCTGCACCCGCAGAGGTGCTAGCTAGCAGAGAGGAAGGAGGACAAAGAAAGGGTAGTGGAGGAGAGGGGTCAGTTTTGACCTAGACACCCACTATGTAGCAGGGGAGGTTGTAGTTATCCCTGTGTATTTTGTCTTGATATAATTCTCTTCCTGAACAATTCTCAGGAATGCTGTTTTATTTTACTATACATGTGCATATATGTCAATATCATATACTATTATACCATGTTTTAGGATATGCTCTTCAGTAACAGAACTTTATCACTAAACATTAGGTTTATGAGACAAACCTATTTTTATATTTGCCACTCTAGCCCATTCATCTCAGAAGTTGTATAATGTCCCAGTGTGCACACATTTAAAAATGTATACATCTACTCTCCTGTGGATACTTCCAACTTTAAAAAATAATTACAGTCATGCTCTAAATATATCTATATAGGTCTTCTCTAGCATAGGTATGAAATTTTTCACCAGAGAATATACTTGAGATTGGAATTGATGAATCTTTGACTATGCATATCTCTAACTTTATGAGTTCTTGCCAAAAATGCTCCCAAAGTAGTTTTCCTATTTGATATTCTCATGAGCTGTGTATAATAGGCTGTATTGGCTCTTATCATCAACATATGATATTGTCAGATTTAAAATTTTTTCCAGTCTGCTGGATATAAAACATTTGTCCCTGTGGATTTTATTTGCATTTTTCTGAATAACTAAGGAACATATTTTTATGTGTTTATTGACTATTTGTGTTAACATTTTTGTAAAATGCACATTCATATTTGCTACTGATATATATTATAAACACCTTTACCTAATCAGCAGCATTTCAAAACTTGTAAGTTTCTGAGACAGATAGGATAACATTTTACTGTATAAACAATATTGGTCTTTTTCTTGCAGTTTATTCTGTGTGGGTGCTGTGCAGACAATTTCTCTCCTAAGATATAAATACATAAGTTAGTGATATTAGTAATCAGGCAAAGGATATTGCTTCAGATTCGTGGTCATCAAGGGGATAATAAATGAATACTACAATCAACTGTACACACAAATTTGACATCGTAGACTAAATGAACCTATTCCTCACAAAGTACAAAATACTATATTTCATCTATTATTAAATAGCTAAACTTAAAAACCCAGTAACTATTAAGGAAATGGAACTCAAACCTCTTGAGATGGAAATCTCTAGGCCAGATGGTTTCACACGATAAGATAATTCTACAAACATTTAAGGAAGAATGAATACCAATTCTACAGCATAGATTCCAGCTCACAGAAGAAAGAATAATTTTCAATTAATTTTGTGAAGCCAGTATTGCTCTAACAATAACAGATTTAGACAATATACAACACAAAACTATAGACAATATCTCTCATGAATGTAAATGCAGAATTTAACAAATTATTGGCAAATAGAATTTAGCAATATATAGACATAATTATACCCCATGACTAAATTGAGCTTAATCTAGTGATTCAAGACTGGCTCAAAACTTGAAAATCATCCATGAAATCTAATATACTAACAGGGAAAAAAAGAAAAGTTATATGATTGTACCAAATAACACACAAAAAAGCATTTGGCAAAATTCAGTATACATTCACAATAAAAACTCTCAGAAAACTACAAATAGAGAAGAAGGCTCCTGAGTATCTATAAAAAGCTGACACCTAATATCATACTTGCCTCAAAGAAGCAAAGATGCCTACTAACATTTTTGCTTTAACATAGTACTAGAATTTCTAGGTAGTGTTGCCCAGAATTTCCATATTCTGGGGAATCCTCTACTTGATTTCAATACTTACTATATAGATATGGGAATCAAGATTGAATGGAATTGACAGAAAAGTAAAATACATAGATTATAAATAGAAAACTAACAAATACTGCCACACAAGTATGACCATTAATACTTGACAGAGGTACAAAGCAATTCATTTAGCAGAAGGATAATCTTTTCAACAAGCAATTATATATTCATAGGTTAAAATAATAATAATAATAGTAATTAGAAATAATAAATTCTCAACCTAAATGTCACACTACATACAAAATCAACTCAAAGTGCACCACAGGTTTAAAAGTAAAATTATAAAATGTCTAGAACATCAAATAACAGAAAATTTTTGTAAAGTGGAGTTTGTTGAAGAGTTCTTAGATCTAAAACCAAAAGCACAATCTGTAAAATAATAAAAAAAACCTGATAAGTTGGACTACATCAAACATTAAAACTTTTGTTCTGCAAAAGACTATGGTAAACCAGAAATGGTGGTGCACGCCTGTGATCCCAGTCCTTGAGAGGCTGAGACAGGAGGATCACAGGTTCATAGCCAGCCTCAGCAACTTAGTGAGACACTGTTTCAAAATAAAAAAAAATAGGGCTGGGGTTGTAGCTCAGAAGTAGAATTCCCTTGAGTCAATCTCTAGTACAAAGAAGAAGAAACAGACGACGACGACAACGAAGAAGAAGAAGAAGAAGAAGAAGAAGAAGAAGAAGAAGAAGGAGGAGGAGGAGGAGAAGAAGGAGGAGGAGAAGAAGAAGAAGAAGCAGAAGTAGTCCATGTTTAGAAGAAGATGACCATGTGACCATGTTTAGAGGATCAAAAGCAAAATTACAGATTGGGAGAAAATATTTACAGACAACATATATGGCAATGAACTTATATCTAAAATATATAAAGAACCCTCAAGCTCAACATCGAGACTGTAAATCATTCAGTTAGAAATTGGGAGAAAAATATGAAAAAACAATTCACTGAAGAGGATGCACAGATGGCAAATATGTTTCTTGAACATGAGAAAAATGTTCAACATCATTGGCTATGAGGTAAATGCAAATAATACTATGATGAAATATTACTACTACATCCCTATTGGAACAGGTCATATAAAAAAGCAACAATACCAATGGCTCATGATGACATGGAGAGACTGGATCTCTTACACACTGCTGGTGGGGATTCAAAATGGCATAGCTCTTCTGGAAAATAGCTTGGCAGTTTCTTTAAATAAAAATATTTTTTTACAAAACTAAACATACACCTACCACATGAAATAGCAATCACACAGTTCACAGCAGCTTTATTTATAATAGCCAAAATCTTAAAATGACCAAAATGTCCTTTACTAGGTGATTAAAATATGGCTCATAATATTTGTAATACTACATGATTAGTGTTAAAATGTAATACCACTTAGCAACAAAAAGGAATGAACATGTCATACATACAACTTGTATATATTTTAAGGGACCACTGAGTTAAAAAGAGAGAGAGAGAGAGAATTTAAAACAATCACATACTTTTTGATCCAATTTATATATCATTCTGAAAATTAACAAAATTATAGAGATATAAAACAGAGTGGTGATAGCCAGGGGTTAAGACAATCTATCCATAAAACCTAATTATAAATAAGTGCAGGAGTAGGATCTTAAAATGTCTTAAATGTTAAAATGTCTTAAAATCTCAAACAATGCTTGTTTTTTCCCCTCCTATATTGGAACAAAACCGGTTTGAAAACAAGTGTAGTAATAGTTTGCTTTTAAGACAGTCTGTATAAAATAAAAATATTTAAGTAATGAAACATGTAAAAGGATCCACATATTACTAAAGGCCTCTAAGAATAGACGCTGGAGGAAGATGGACATCTACACTCCCGGTTTAATCTGAGCCATAACTGAGCTGTATGAGTTTTGAGTAAAACAGTAGAAAACATTGTGTACACTGCTCAGTTATCTTTTAGGCTTGCTCCAACTGTCTCAGCCAAGCATGTATACACATTTGAATTTGCGTTTGTTCCATCCACGTTGACCAATTATAATTATTATAGACAAAAATCTACACTGTTTAATTAAAGTCCATTTCTTCTCATTTCATAAGTGATTATGGAGAGCAATGTGTTCCTCTTCTACTGCCCAAATTGAGAGCAAATTGGATAGTGTAGGATCCAAACTGGATAGTGTGGTTATAGAAAATATAGGAGGAAATGATAAAAAAAATGAAACCAATGATTATGTATGGACCCTTTCTTACCAGAAAAAGAAACAACCAATATTTAATTTTTTTGAGAAATATCCATACTCTTTCACATCCTGGCTGCCTCACTTCATGTTTTTTACATTTCCATCAACAAACAGCGTGGAGGGGTTTCAGTTTCTCCACACCCTTGCCAACATTGCAATGTCTTCTTCTCCTCCTTCTTCTTCTTCTCCTTCTTCTTCTTCTTCTTCTTCTTCTTCTTCTTCTTCTTCTTCTTCTTCTCCTTCTTCTTCTCCTTCTTCTTCTTCTTCTTCTTCTTCTTCTTCTTCTTCTTCTTCTTCTTCTTCCTCCTCCTCCTCCCCCTTCTCCTTCTCCTCCATCTCCACCTCCTCCTCTTCATCCTCCTCCTTCTTCTTCTTCATCGCCATCTTAACAGTGTTGAGGTGATATTACATTGTGGTTCTAATTTTAGTTTGTTGATGACTAATAATAACGAGCTTCTTTTCAAGTATCTGTTGGTCCTTTGAATGTTCGCTTTATAGAAAATCTGTTCACGTCCTCTTATACACTTTAAATTAGGTTATTTGGATTTTGTTGCTGTTGAATTATTGAAGTTCCTTATATATTTTGGAGATTAGCCCTTATGGGATTTATGGTTTGCATATATTTTTCACATTCCACAGATGTTTTTTTTTCTGTTGATTGAAAAGTTTCCCTTGTTAATGAAGAAGCTTTTAGTTTGATGCAATTCCACTTTTCTATTTTTACCTTTGTTTCTTGTGCTTTTGGTGTCATGCTTTACAGAATTATTGCCATGATCAACATCAAGAAATTTTTCATACATTTTTTGAGGAGTTTCACTGTTTGGGGTCTTATGTTTAAATCTTTAATCCTTTCTTTTTGTGGTACCCAGGATTGAACCCGGGGTGCTCTACCTCCGAGCTACACCCTCAACCCTATTTTTTATTCTTTATTTGGAAACAGGGTCTCACTAAGTTGCGGAGGGCCTCACTAAGTAGCTGAGGCTGGCTGTGAATCCGGATCCTCCGGTCTCCACCTCCCAAGTACTGGGATTACAAGCTTATACCACCACGGCTGGCCTTTAATCCATTTTGAATCTATCTTTGTGTATGGTGTAAGAGAAGGGTCAAATTTCATTTTTTTACATAGAAATTCAATTTTCTAAGTACTCTTTGTGAAAAATACTGTCCTTTCCCCATTGTGTATCCTGTGTTCTGATCAGCATTACTACAGGTATAATTTAAAGACCTGATCATATAAAATAGAAGGAAAGATTTATTTTCTTAATCATTTCGGTTCAGTCCACGTGAGGCCAGGGACCGCAGATCTCAGGGCATGGAGGCGGAAGGTGGAGGGAGGGAGAGCACATGGCACATCATGCAGGCCAGAAGCAAGAGAGAGCAGGGGTAGGAGGAACCACATATAACCTCCAAGACCACACTCCCAAGGATCCACATCTTCCAGCCAAACACCAGCAGCCCAGACCACATCCCAGATAAGTCTATTACAATGGATTTATCCACCGATGGGATTACAACCCTCATGATCAATTACATCAGCTCTAAACATTAATACATGAGCTCTTTAGGGGACATGTTATATCTAAATATAACATTCCGCCTCTGGCCCCTAAAGAGCTGATGCCCAGCTCAGAATGCAAAATGCATTTAGTCCTCCCCAAGAGTTCCCACAGTCTTAACAGTTCCAGCATCACGGAAAAGTCCCAAAGTACAAAATCTCCTCTGAGACTCAAGGTGAACTCTTGTGAGCCTCCGTAAAAAATAATGAAGATCAAGATAAAAAGCAAGTTACCTGCATCCAATACATAATGGCAAAGAGTAAGCATTTGTATTCCCAAAGGAAGAAATGGGGCCACAGAAAGAAGGGATGGGACCAAAACAGTAACAAAATCCAGCAGGGCAAGCATTTGAGCTTGCAGCTCCACTTCTGCCATCCAGGGCACGTGGCGGTGAGAAGCCATCTCCAGGGGGTCTTGGCAGCCCCGTCCCTGCAGCCTGGCTGATTGCAATGGGTGGGTTACTGCCTCTTCCAGCCTTGCTCCATGGCTCACAGCTGGCAGCCTTTCCTCAAGGCCGTTCCATGTTTCTGGCATTTCTAAATCTTGGGTTTTTTTTCTTGCAACCTTGGCTTCACCCTCACAACTTCACCAAGTGCCCCATGTGGGCCTGCTTACAGGGATTCCAACTCTGTCACACATTGCCTGGCTTCCCAGGCCTTCCTTTGCAATCTGGGGGGAAACCTCTTTGGCCCCCTTTTTCTAGCAAAGCCAGCATTACATGGGCTCCAAGGTGGGCTGCCAACAGAAGTAGTCATGCCCTCCTTAATCATTGCTGCTGGGGCCTTGGGCCCACTCCTTCCAGGCAGCTATTGGCCCTATGTCCCCCTGGACTTCCCCTGACCCCAACTCCATCTAGGCCACCCGTGGGCCCAACTCCATTTTCCGCCTCCATCATGGCCATCGCTGGCCCCGCCTCCATCATGGCCACCACTTCCTCCTTCCTTTCAGCCATCTTACTTCCTTCCATGACATTATCTGTCTGGGCCACAGCTTTATACATGCCTTTCTGGCCAAACTGCCAATCTATAAAGTCTCTCTGTTTCACTGTCTGCTCCCAAAATTTGGTGTACAATTCACTGAATGCAGACATTAATATCCATAATGCAGTTTGGATATTTTGCTGGTTTGAGATTTCCTCTGCCAAGTCAATCAGCCCATCGTCTAAATTCAGCTTCACACAAAGTTTCAGGGCAAGGGCACAATGTGGATAAGTTCTTTGCCAGTGTGTAACACATGTGGCCTCTATTCCATTTCCCTATGGAATCATCTTTGCTCTCCAAAATCTCCTGAGCACAGTCTCTACCATCTGCCTTTCTAGCCACATTCTGGCCCTTCCAATTCCCTCTCAGGATATTATCCCCAGGGATCCACCCTCTCCCATCACACCCTACCTACCATCCCAGGCCACACCCCAGATAAATCCAAAGAGTCACAATCCACATGGTCAGACTGAGTTATTGCAGCCATCCTACTTCCCTGGTACCATTTTCTGTTCCAGTCAGCATTCTTACAACCATAATCTAAAGACCTGACCATGTAATTTAGAGGAAAGATTTATTTTCTTATCGTTTCAGGTTCAGTCTATGTGAGGCTGGGGACCGTCTATCTCAGGGCATGGTGGCAGAGGACAGAAGGAGAGAGGGAGAGAGAGAGAGAGAGAGAGAACATGGGCTGTGTTCCTCACATCATGGAGGCCAAAAGCAAGAGAGAGCAGTGGGAGGAGGAACCACATATAATCTCCAAGGCCACAGCCCAGGGGTCTACCCTCTACGGCCATACCCTACCTACCAGGCCATACCCCAGTAAATCAGTTACAATGGATTTATCCATCGCTGGGATTACAATCCTCATGACTCAATTACACATTAATAAATTAGCTCTTTAAGGGGTATTTCATATCTAACTATAACACCTTGAGACCAATGTAGAAGATCAGTTGACCATATATGTGTGGGTTTAAATTGGGCTTTTAATTATTTTTAATATCTTAAAATTGTGTTCTTAAAAGTAGAGGAGGCCGGGTGTGGTGGAACATGCTTGTAATCCGAGTACTTGATAGTCTGAGACCGGAGGATCCGGGTTCAAGGCCAGCCTCAGCTACTTAGTAAGGCCCTCCACAACCTAGCGAGACCCTGTTTCAAAATAAAGAATAAAAAGAAAAGTAGAGGAGTATTGTGATATATTCAAAATGAAAGCTCCAGCCTCAAGCAGCTCAGCTGATCTGAACTCCACCAGTACCCAGTACTGACTTAGGACAACTAACTTAACTTCTTTGTGATCCAGTATAAAGAGGGCAATGACAATATAGATTAAGTAATGCAATGTTATTTATGTATTTTTGAACATTACTTACCACATAGCAAGCTCCCTATAAATACTAGTTCTTTTAATGAGTTATCACACTCTGAGAATATACAACCAATAATTCTCTGTCTCTCTTAAGAGAGAAATCATTATGCCATTTTATTCTACGTGTAGCTAGAATAATTTAATTTTATTAACAGAATAATTTCTGATTGTTTTAAGCATAACCAGATGGAGGCATTTTCAGACAGTGAGCACAGTGTATTATTGAAAGGAGGAGAAAAAAATGAGTGAGAATTCTAGTCCTGGGTATTTGAGCTAGTCATTTATCTGTGTAGGGCTCAGTTTCCTTATCTGGGAAATGGGATTTCCTAATGTCCATGGATGTTGTCAAGTTCAGATAAGCTAAAAGAGGTAAGATCACTTAGCTCTTATGTGGTATTAAAGAACACAGCCTGTGGATGGTACTGAGAAGGCCAAAAATAGAATCTACAAAGAGCTCCTCCAGCTCTCTGTTCCATGTGACTATGTCTGTACTCAGTCAGCAGCCAAAGTAAAATGACATTTCACTGGCAATTTCAAAATGTTCTGCCAGTATCCTTAATAGATAATTTATCTGGCCATGGACATTCTTTTGTTCAGTGACAGAAAAACAAATAATAATCACCTTGTTTAAGGCATGTGTATGATAATGACACTGAGAGCATTTTAGCTGAATGAGTTATGTGGTTGATAGGTCCTTGGAAAGAGGCCTGGATTCAGCTCTATCACCTCCTTTTTTCTGACTACATATTTGAATATTTATGTTCTATTAAACTCTGTAGACCATGTATCTGGAAATACAACTCTTAGTCAATCCTCGTGGCCTCACCTAATCCAGCCCTTCACAGGTCACCCCAGCTATGATTGTAGGAACCTTCTTGTAGCCAGACTTTGCTTCTGGTACTTTCCTTGGTGCATTCATAAGGATCTCCATCATTTACCTATTTCATTTTATTTTATTCTGCTCAATAGTACATAATCACCTTGAGGACTGGGGCAATTTCAAGATGGTACAAAGGTAAGCAAAATTGCCTTGCATAGGATTTCCACTCATTCGCTCTTGGTGGGAGAATGAATGGTATTTATTCATAACATTTTATTCATCAGCTGCTTACATGGATGATATCTAACTTGCCCCACATTGCTATAAATATTTTGGAACTTGAGAGTGAGGTTCAATGAAGTTCAAAGACTCTCATCCCTGTTCCTTTCCACTGTTCAGGCTGACAGAATGTATATGCATGAAATTGAGTGAAATAGGAATTAAGGTAATAGTTTTAATAAAAGAAACATTAATTTGGAGAAATCTGCTTTGTGCTGAGACTAACAGGTTCTCTTAATTCTTCCTCTTAGACTTCAAAACATCTACACGTGCAATGTGAAGCCAACCTGGTTCAGCCTCTCATCTGTAGACAGAGATGCCAGAAGGAAAAAAAATGGATCTTCCTATTTGCAACCTCCCTTAGTCTTCAGGCAGAAAACTAAGAGACTGTAAGAAAGAGACAAAATAGAGCCTTCTGAAGTATGAAGCATTCACTGGTAATCTGGTTTTATTAGGAGAGCCACTCATACTCCCAGGAAAGAGAAGGAGGGGTGAAAAGTGATCAAAAGTGATGGCTGTAGTATTTCCCCTACCTGGGTTAAGAAGCAGGGATGAGCTGGGTGTGGTGATGCACGCCTGTAATGCCAGTACTTTGGAGGCTGAGACAGGAGGATCACAGGTTCAAGACCAGCCTCAGTCAACTTAGCAACACTCACAGAAACCCAGCAAGACCCTGTTTCAAAGCAAAAACTAAGGGACAGGGGCTGGGTGTGTAGCTTGGAGGTAGAATGCCCATGGGTTCAATTCCCAGTATGAAGAAAAAAAAGAAGGAGAAGGAGAAAGAGAAGATGAGAAACAGATATTTCCTCTCCTCTGTGGAAATACGAGGTGATGAAGGGATATGGAGTGAGGAGACCAGTGCTATTAATCAGCATTGCAAGCATTTCTGTGTGCCAGGTGGTGGGAACAATGCTTTAGAACATTCATCTCATTCCATCTCCAACCGACCTATGAAGAAGATAGTTGAATCACTGCCAATTAAATGTGAAGAAACTGTGCCTCAGAGAGATGAAGCACTGTAACACCTGTTGACTCTTTAATTTTGAGAGGGGTTGGAATCCCAACTGAAGCCTGACTCCAAATCTCAGGCCCCATGCACCACACTGCACAAGTTCTATGAATGAGGGTGTTCTACCCAAAGATAACTCAGTTATGATATATGGAAACCATACATGTGGTTCCTATATGTGGGAATGGCATGTGGTTCCCATTTGATAACCATGAGAATCTGGGTCTGGAAGAAAGGGGTTACAGGCAGGGAAGTGGAAGTAAGCACAACTTTCCTGACAATAGAGTGGGTTGAGTCTATTCACATGTATTTTTTAGGGTTTCCTTAAAAGACCCTTTATATGCCGGGCGTGGTGGCGCACG
>PVJS01000236.1:68437-150795 GCA_004027185.1 Glis glis
CCCTCTGCAACTTCGTGAGACCCGGTTTCAAAATAAAGTATAAAAAAGTAGGGCCAGGGATGTAGCGCGGAGGTAGAATGCCTCTGCGTTCAATCCCTGGTACCGCCAAAAAAAAAAAAAAGAAAAAGAAAAAAAGACCCTTTATAATACCTTTATAATATATGCACACTTACATATACAACATCTGCTCGGTCCAATCATAAAAATTCGGTTGGTGCACTTGTCTCAAAGCAGGAGGATCACTTACAGACTAGTTTATATCTATTGTCCTGCTTTACACTTGGAACTTTTTTTCTTGGTCTGGGGCCCAGCATTCTGGGTATTTAGTAAGGATTCAGCTCCCTGAATGCAAGGTTTTATCAGAAAGAAAATAAAGATAATGGGAGAGAGGGAGAAATATTGTCACATTAAGCAGATGATAATTGCAATTATTCACCAAGAATTATGAATCACAAATGAGGATTGCAAAGTCAATGGGGAAACAATTTGGCTATAAATACTCATATTAAGCAGCCTAATGAAATCCGCTTTGCTTTAGAAACTTTCACTCTTGTTTTCATCAAGTGTTTTGTAGAAGTGTAAATCTTGATGAATTATTCCTGTCACTTGCAATGCAGGCAAAAAGGATGTATTCTAATAAGAATGTTGATGGCTTCAAGATCTTCTAATGGTAACAATATCACCTCCAATTCAATTGCACAACATCATCAGGGGTTTTTAATTTTTCAGTAAAAATCGTTATTTCATGACAGACTCACAACACTACATAATATAAAGCAAAACAAAGGTTACATCCAAGTAAGGTGTAGTATGGAGTGGTATGATGGCAACCCTATCATAAAAAAATCAGTTGCTGGGGTTGCATCTGGGTCTGCTTGTTTCCAATAATAGGAAATTATTTTCCTTATATCACACTGTCACCAGTATCTACTTACATGTTTTTAGTTACTTTCACATAAATACAAATTGAGCTCATATTGACTTAAATAAGAACAGAATTTACTGGTATATGTAAATGTGAGATCAAATGTAAGTAGGTAAGTATGTTGGCTGGATTGATCAAGCAGTTCAAAAATATGGAAGTTTCTTTCTACCTCTTCACTTTCTTCAGTGCCCTTCCCCCTTTGTCGTAAGAACTATTCAATCTATGTCACAGCATGACTATCAACAGCTTCAAGAAGAAAAAGAGAGTGGTAGCCCCCAGGGCCAGAACCAAAGCTATGTCCATCTCCTTGGGCCTGAGATGCACAAAGAAGTTCTTCAAGTGAAAACATAGTGTGATAATTACTATAATGAAAACATATGAAAGTTTAAATTTATTGGTAGATGTAAACACACAGTCAAATCCAGAAAACCCCAATACTATAATGAAGGTGTGTAAATCATATATATCCTATATAAAACTTAAACATCAAAATAAGCCAAGTATAGTTGTGCCCATGTATAATTCCAGTACAAGTGGGCAATTAGGAAGCTGAGATAAGAGGATCAGATGTTTGAGACATGCAGCAACTTAGCAGGACCTTGTTTCAAAATAAAAAATAAAATAGGGCTGGGGTCTATCTCAGAGGTAGAATGTCCCTGGATTCAATTCCCAGCACCACAAAAAAGAAAAAAATGTCAAAATAAGTCAAGCTATGATAAGTTGTTAAGGAATACACAATATAAAAAGGTATAAATTGCCACAAAACATAAACAGTAGGATAGAAATGAAAATGTTTAGTGTTTTTGTATTTATAGAATTTAAATTGTTATCATCTCAAAATAGTAGAATATAACTATAATATGTTATGTGAAACATTAATGATAACCACAAAACAAAAATCTACAACAGCTACACAAATGGTTGAGAAAAAAGGATCAGCACTTAGCTCTACAGACAAAGTGGGCAAGAGAAGAAAAAAGGAACAAAGATGCTACAAAGCAACAGAAAACACGGACATGAGGATAGCAAATCCTTACCTTTGAATCTTTAATTCCTTATTTTGAATATAAGTAACATTCTCCGATCAAAAGACATAGCTTGGCTGAATGGATTTTAAAAAAAGAAAACAGGACCCAGTTGCATACAGCCTACAAGGGACCCAGGTAAGCTTTAAGGACATACATAGTCTGAAAGTAAAAGGATATGAGAGGCTATTCCATGAAAAGTGACTCCAAGAAAGTAAGGATGGCTATACCTTTATCTGATAAAATAAAATAGACATCAAGTCAAAAAGTGTTGCTTGAGACAGAGTCATTATTTAATGATAAAGGGGTTAATTTATCAAGAGGATATAACTATTGAAAATATATATGCACCTAACTTTGGAGCACCTAAATGCATTATTCAAATATTAACAGATATGAAAAAAGAAATATACGGCAATAAAATAATAGCAGGAGACATTAATATCCTATTTTCAATAATGGGCATAACAAAGCCAACAAAAAACTAATAAGGAAATACTAATTTTAAATGAACTTTTTAACCAAATATACCTAAATTGTATACACAAAGCATTTCATCCATCAATAGCAGAATATACATTTTCTGCAGTACATATAGAGCATTCTCCAGAATAGAACATACATTAAAGCACAAAGAATTCATAACAAAGTTAAGAACACTGAAATCATATCTAGTGTTGTTACAGACTACATAGTATGAAACTAGAAATCAATACAGAAGGAATCATAGAAAATTTAAAAATATTTGGAAACTAAACAACAGGAAAAAACAATGGGTCAAGGATGAAATTGAAAGGGAAATTTGAAAATATCTTCAGACAAATGAAAATGGAAACACAACATACCAAAACGTATAGACAAAAGCATTTGTGTGTGTGTGTGTGTGTGTGTGTGTGTGTGTAACTAGGGATTGAATCCAGGGGCATTCTACCTCTGAGCTACAGTCCCAGCCATATTTTATTTCTATTTTGAAACAGGGTCTCGCTAGGTTGATGAGAATCTCCACTTGCAGAGGCTGTCTTCGAACCTGTGATCCTCCTGCATCAGCCTCCCAAGTACTGGGATTACAAGCATGCACCACCACACTCAGCACTCAAAAAAGCATTTCTAAGAGGGAATTTTATAAGCATAAATGTCTACATTAAAAAAGAAGAATCTCAAATAGTCAAATATCACATTTCAAGGAATTAGGAAAAGGAAAACAAACTAAACCCAAATTTAGCATAACGAATTTGGAATAAATCAAATAGAGAACCGAAAAGTCATAGAGGGAATCAATAAAATTGAGAGTTTTTTTTTTTTTGCGGTACCGGGGATTGAACCCAGGAGAATTCCACCTCCAAGCTACACCCCCAGCCCTACTTTTTTATTCTTTCTTTTGAAACAGGGTCTCACTAAATTGCAGAGGGCCTCACTAAGTAGCTGAGGCTGGCTGCGAACCTGGATCCTCTGGTCTCAGCCTCCAAAGTACTGGGATTACAAGCATGTGCCACCATGCCCAGCTGAGAGAATTTTTTAAATAAAAAATTAATAAACTCTTAGCTTCTCTGAGTAAAAAAAGAAGACCCAAATAAATAAAATAAAAAACTTAAAGTGAAATTATTATAACTGATGCCTCAGAAATAAAATGGCTCTTAAGGGACTATTATAAGCAGGTATTTGCCAATAAATTGAATAAACTAGAGGAAATGCATAATTTCTTCAAAAATACAACCAACTAAGATTTAGTCCAAAAGAAACAGAAAGGTTGAACAGACCAGTAACAAATAAAGAGATTAAAGAAGGAATCAAAAACCTCTCAGTAAGGAAAAACCCAGGACCAGATGGTTTCACAGCTGATTCCAGAAAACATTCAAAGAATTAATACCGATGCTCCTTAAATTCTTCCAAAAAAGAGCAGAGGGAATACTTCCAAATACGAGGCCAACATCATCTTTATATGTAAGCCAAACAAAGACATCACAAGAAAACGAATATACAGGATAATTTCTCTGATAAACATTGAAGCAAAAATTCTCAATAAAATAGTAACAAACCAAATCCAACAACACATCAAAAGATTATATGTCATGACTACGTGGGACATATCCCTGGCATGCAAAGCTGGTTTAACATATGCAAATCAATCATTTTGATATCTCACAGGGTGAAAGATAAAAATCACACGATTATCTCAATTGATGTGGAAAAACCATTCAACAATGTCCAACAATCTTTTTTATTAGGAAAAAAACCTCTAAAAAAAAGCAGTCAACAATGTCCAACATTCTTTTTGATTAAAATTTAAAAAAAAATCTCTAACAGTTTAGGCACATAAGGAAAGTGCTGAAATATAATGAAAGCTATTTATTTTGAAAATCCCATAGCTAGTTTTATAATCAGCAGGGGAAAACTGAAATGCTTTTCTAGTAAGCTCTAGAACAGTGTAAGGATATCCACTCTCACCTTTTCTATTCAACACAGTACTAGAAGTACTAGCAAGAAAAATAAGATAAGAAAAAGAAATAAAAGTGCTCTGAATAGGAAAGGAAAAGTAAAATTATCTTTATTTGCAGATGATATGATTACACACATAAAAAACCCAAAGATGCCAAGTGTGGTGGTGCATGCCTGGAACTCCAGTACTTGGGAGGCTGAGACAGGAGGGCCACCGGTTCAAGGTCAGCCTCAACAACTTAGTGAGGCCCTCGGCAATTAGTGAGACCCGGTTTCAAAATAAAAATTAAAACAGGGCTGAGAGTTTAGATCAGAGGTAAAATGCCCCTGGGTTTAATCCCAGTACCACACACACACACAAAAAAAAAAAATTATACACATACACACACACAAACTTTTAAGAAAGTAAATGAATTCGGTAAAAGTGTAATATATAAAATCATTGGCATTTTTATACATAAATAAATACCGACCAAACAGGAAAGGAAGAAAACAATCCATTCACAATAGCATAAAAAAAACCCTTAGAAATAAATTTAGCCATGGAGGGAAAAGACTTTTACACTGGAAACTATAAAACATTAAAATATTTTAATTTTCCTCACTATAGTAACCTTTATTTTATCTATATGTATCCCATAACATCATGTTATATACCTTAAATATGCACAATAAAATTTATTTTTAAAAAAAGAGCAACACCAGGAAGGGAGGGAAGAAAATGACGGAAAGAGAGAGAGAGAGAAAGAGAGAAAGAGAAAGGATTTCAAATACGAATTCTGGATAGGTCTGATGGGCCAATGTAGTTTAAATGCCTTTTCCATCTCCAGTCACTGAGACTAAGGAACATCATGGAGTCATTGGCTTCAACTAGTGTTGATGATCACTTATCTACCAAGCACCATGACAAACAGCTACATGAAGGTTGATTATATTAGAACCGTCAGAGCCCAGTTCTAGAGCCAGGGCAGAGTAAATCCTATCAAACCTTAAAACAAGTAAGTGAGCCAGGCTTGGTGGTCGAGTACTTGGGAGGCTGAGATGGCAGGATCATAGGTGGCGCATGCCTGTTATTCCAGTACTTGGGAGGCTAAGACAGGAGAATCACAGTTTCAAGGCCAACCTCAGCAATTTAACAAGACTCTCAGCAACTTAGTGAATCTTTGTTTCAAAATAAAAAATGGTCTGGAGGAGTAGGTCAGAGGTAGAATGTCCCTGGTTTAATCCCCCCACCCTGCAAATGCTGGGTACAATAGAAAAAACATAGTCTCTTCAATAAATGGTGTTGAGAATTGGATATCCACATGCAAAAAAATATATAGAAAATAGAAACACAGAAAATATAGGAAAATAAGCCCAAAATAGATCAAAGCATTAAGCATAAAGCTTCCAATAATAAAGTTTTAAGAATAAAATGTAGGATAAAAGCATCTAATCATTGCATTGGCCACAGATTTCTTGGATGCAACACTAAAGCATAGGCAACAAAAGCAGAAATACACAAGCGGGACTACACCAAACTGAGAAGCTTCTACACAGTGAAGGAAATGATTTAAAAAAAAGAAAGGGAAAAGCAGCCTATGGAAAGGGAGAGAATATTTTCAAAATATCTGATAACGTGTTACTATCCAAAATCTGCAAGTGATTTCTACAATTCAATAGAAAAATGCAAAAACAAACAAATCAAATTAATAAACACATTGAAGACCTGAATAGACATTTCCCCAAAGAAGACATGTAATTGGCCAATAGGAATATGAAAATATCTTCATATTGATGATTATGAAAATAATCATCAGTAATCATCAAAACCACAATACGATATCAGCTCAGAATATCCGTTGCAATGCCTATTATCAAACACCAAAGTAAAAAAAAAGTGTCGACAAGTATATGGAAAAAAGGGAACCCTTTCACACTGTTGGTTTATGAACATTGGTGCAGTCACAATGCACAATGGAAGCCAATATGGAGACATCTCAAAAAACTAAAAATAGAATTACCATTTAATCTAGCAATTGCACTTTGGGGTATATATTCAAGAGAATTGAAATTGCAAAGATATGCATTTTTCCATGTTTATTGCAGCATTGTACACAATAGCCAAGATATAAAAACAACCTAAATGTACATAGATGCTTAATGAATAAATAGAATGTAATATATATATATATATGTATATATATATATAAAATGGAATATTATTCAGCCTTAAAAATGAAATCCTGTCATTTATGTATGAACCTGGAGGAGGACATTATACTAATCAAAATGAGCCAAACACAGAAAGGCAAATATTGTATGATCTCACTTACATGTGCAATTTAAAATAATAAAACTCATAAAAGTGAAGAGTAGAATAGTGATTACCAGGGGCTAGAGGAGGGACAAATGGGTAGATGTTGATCAAGGGTACAAAGTTTCTGTTAAACAAGATGAATAAGTTCTAGAGATCTAATGCATAGCAACATAGTTAACTTCATTAAATTGAGTACTTGAAATTTGCTGAGAATCAATCTTGAGGATTCTCACCCAAAAAGCAAAGGAGGAAGAAAGGAGGGGAGAGGAGGGAAGGTAAAAGAAAAAGCAGAAAAATGTGTAACTGTGAGAGGATGGATATATTAAATGCTTTGAGCTGAGTATTTCAGAGTATATACTAAAACATTATGTAATATACCTTAAATATGTATTTCTTTATTTGTCAATTATACATTGAAATCATCCCCAATAAAGAAAATGGAAGTGAGTGGAAATAGGTGCTAAAAAGGTCCCAAGTGAATATCTGCTCTGCTTCCAAATGTGACATTTGTTACAAAAATAAACAGAGCCCAGAGGCAGCTGTACATAGCTCTAGAAAATGGAAGATAGAATCCACAGCTGGGAGTGGACAGAGTTATAAGTGTACCTTAGTGGTCGTATAAGCTAGAGATGTGAAATGGGAGGGAGAATGGGAGCCCAGGCAAGAAGTAGTCTGAAATAAATCTACAAGGTCAGGGATACATCTTTGGGGATCTTCTGAGTTATACTTATATCCGCTTCCTGTTATTTTGTTCCATTTTTGTGTCTCCAGCTTTCTCCTAATATGAGGGCATAAAGTAGTCACAACACTCATTGACTATTGATTAAATCCAGATCCATCTGGCTGCAACCCGAGCTGTGCAAACTTATAAAAGTTATTTGACTTCCCTGGACTGCACTTTTCTCTTTTATAAAATTAGTTGTCCCATAAAATCAGTTATGAAACACTTCAGAATCTCTAAGGTTCTTTCCAGTTTTAATAGTCTAGTAATTTCTGAGCTCTAGAGATGGCTTATTTAGCTTAAACATTACTTTTAGTTCTGTGCGAATGAGGGAGAAGTGCAGGGAGACTTGGGCAAGAAGACTCTATTTCCCATTTTATCACACACTTGCTGGGCTAGGGGAAATTAAAAGACTCCTTGAACTTTGAAATGGACCCTAATCTCCCCCTTTCAATCTTGTGGCAGACAAAAGATGACAAACAAATAGGTTTTTGCTTTCTTACTCAGAACTTGGTTATTACCACAGCACTTGGTAGTCTAATAAACCATGGCTATTGTTTTAATTGAACACTGCTTCAGAAATGGTATTTGATGTTAACTTTCAAAAATTCTTGAGAAAACAGTTTAATCACCATCTCCAACCTCCCATTTAAACTTCGTCTGTCACAAATTATCTTTAAATAAATATCACTTACATATTTACTGGTATTCCTTTGGAATAGATTCCAAAAAGTGGAATCACCAGGTCAAAGAAGAAATAGATGTTATTTTGCTAGATATTACCAAATTCCTGACCATAACTGTTGTACCATTTGGCATCCTTGCTAGCACAGTATGAGGGTTCTGTTATCCCACAGCCTCGCAAATGGGGCATGCTATCCGACCCTGGGACTCTGTCACCTAGATCACAAACTGCACTGTACTAATATTTTAATCTGCATTTCCCCTATAAGAGGTGGAGAATGCTTTCATGTGATAGAGAGCCATTTCCCATAAACTTGGTTTACTTCTTTAGCCCCAAATAATCCTCCAAGGTTGTTGAGTTATCTCTTCTTCTTTTTCTTCTTCTTCTTCTTCTTCTTCTTCTTCTTCTTCTTCTTCTTCTTCTATCTTAGTTCTTTATTAACTTTTGTCTATGACAAAACATGAAATTTGTTTTCAGTGTGTCACTTATCTTTTTACTTGGATCATAATGGTTTTTCTCTTGGATTTTTTTCATTTTCATGTAATTTCGTTTATATTTCTTTATCCAGAGACTACTTTAAATAAGGTGCTGAGGGAATATCTCTCCGGAGAAGTAACAGCTGAGATACCTGCAGTATAATGTAACTAAGGGTCTAGATTTGCCGGCACTGAGGAGTTTTTCAGGAGTGAGACTTTGAGAACTGTCATGTCCACAGCCCACGCCGTGGAGTAGGTTGTAAACAGACCGATGCAAGTGCCCGGAGATAGCATGGGATACATGGGGTTTATTGGGAAAGTTTATAAAAGATCAGGGACTGCTCCAAGAAAAGTTTAGTGGTGACAGTTTGAACAGACACCCGCTCTTTTCTCATGGTGCTTCACCAAGCAGTGCCTCCCACCCTCAAGACATTTTATCCAGTGACAGCTGGCTGAACAAGTGACATGTATCCTTTCCACAGTGCCCTCAGATCTCCACCCATCCCCACTCAGAGAGGGGTTGTCTATGTTAAGCTGCAGACACAGAGACAGCCACAGCATCAGCCTGCTTGTATGACCAGCATCCCAAGGAGCAACTGTCCTGGTGTAGCTTTCTACAGATATCACCAGCTGGCCATAGTGCCCAATGTACATAAGAGAAAGCCAGTGTCCTTCACGATGATACGTGTGTGGACTTTTCAGCCCAGGCTTGCTCTCACTGTTCCCTTAACCCGGTTAGGTTTTGGGAAATAGAAAAGGGGACATTCAGGAACATGGTGTTTTGCTGTCCTTTAGGGATGATACGAGTGCTAAACCTGTGGAAGTCCCAGGCAGACTGGAATGAATTAGTCAAAGTTGAGATGAATGGACTATCTTGGGAGGCCAGTTAAGAGTATTCTGGGCCAAGGGAAACTCAGGGCAAAGCTCTAAGCAGAAAAGGTATAAACATTTTCCAAAAAGTACCATAGGATCACTGTAGAAAGAGCATAGAAAACAAAGTGAATAAAAGCCTATTTGGATAATTAGGTGGAAGGGCCAGATCCTGCAAAATTGCCACACCATGGGTGGAGTAAGGGTAATTTGCGTTTGTTCTAAAAGCTTTTGAAAGGTATTTTTACTAACTTTAATACTAAGTGGCATGATTCAGTCATATCTCTTAGAACATGTTTATCTATTAATGAGTCTTGGCTTTTGGTTCCGTTATCTATCTTTGCCCTATAATCTCTTTATATGAGAACCTGTTTGTGTTATATAGAATCTCTTCCTCCCCTCTTCAAAACACTTGGCAGCTATTGCTGGGGCTTGCACAAAGAGGGCATGATGGAAAATCCTTGTTGGGTAAACAAATGGTAGAAGGATTGAAAAGTGACCTTTGCTTCCCTCACATCAATCCTATAAAGGGCCTTCTCAAGAGAAGCACCTGATGAGAAAGCTTTTAAAGGCTAGAAAAACCCTCCAGTGTAATACAGAGCCCATGAACTTACAGCAGCTCCAGCTTTCAATGCCTTTCTTAAGATTCAAAGGGATGTACTTAGAGCTTTTCCTGGTAACTGGCTATTTCCTATTTTACTGGACCTTTGGAACTTTTAAGTGTAAAGACAAAATGATTTAATTATTGTTTTCCAATCCCTGTATTCCATCATATTCTTTCAAACCTCCTTTTTTATCCCTTAAATTTATCTTTGGTAGATTCAAAGGCTTTGCATTTACTTCTGGGTATTGGAAAATTCATTCGGCCCAGACTGATTTAAGACTCCATTCTCAAATACAATTCAAATGATCACTCTCCTCCCTGCCAGACAGGCTCACTTTGGGGGACTTGGGAAGTGAATGGAATGTGTGGTCTGACCTCAGATCCTCCCACTCCCAACACCTTACAGAGGTGGAATTTGCATGATCTGGCTCCGGCATATCTCCTCTGTTCTTCCACGTTTATGTCTAGCTCTTTGGGATAGGGACAGGGGATGGGAGGAAGCAGCAAAAAAGGAAGTGTGTTGGAGGTGGGGAAGGTACCCACACCTCACAGGCTCACAGGCTGATTCCATCTGTTGCCAGTGTTGTCCACCTATGTGTACATGTCTGCAAATGAGTGCATAGTTTTCTTGAGGTAGAAATTAAGTTTCACTTGGGCTCCTTCCGTTATTAGGCACTCAGAGAGCAGCTATATCTCCTACTGGTCCTGAGATTTCCACACACTCACTTCTCTCTACTTGGGGTTCCCATCTCTCTTGAAAGCCGAGTAAGTCCTCTCATGACTCTTTCCCTGATTTGAGATTTTATATTTCACATTTCTTTTTTATTTCAGCAGCCCAGGGTCCTGCTGAGATGTTATTGTACAGCTTACATGTGTATAAAGCTAGTATTCTCTGGCATCTGTTCCTCCCCACACTTATTTTCTAACATCTCCCAGTTTTCCTTTGGGGGAGGACTCTCTCCACTTTATTGCATAGTACCTATGTGATTTGAGTTGGTGTGGATTTCCTGTCCCTTGGCTCCAGAACTGGGATGATTGTTCAAAAGCAATCCATCTTGATTTAACTTTTTGCCATGGGTCTTGGGTTTGGTGTGAGTCCCCTGTCCTCTTCTTCGTAAGCATAGACCCAGATGATTCAAAATGGCTCTGTTGATCTGGGAAACTCTGCCTTTAAACATCTCCAGGTAACAAGTCTTTAGTCTCCTTGGAAACTCCCTCCAATCTCCAGCGAATAAAAGTCATGCTCTGCCAAGAGCTCATTTCCACTCCTTTCCATGCCTGCAGATTCCACAGCCGAGTAATGTAGTAGAAAGAGAGTGAAATGGTCCTGTGCCTTGTAGATGCCGGGAGCACCACTCCTGTGTAGGTTTGGTGCCCTCTCTCCCTTGTTTTTGGATAAAGGGAAATGCCCACCTTCTCCATGAAGATAAAGAATGCTATGGATTCTCCCTCCTCTCCCTGGTCCTGTGTCAGGTACAAACTAGGAAGTGATGGGAAGGAATGGGGGAGGATGAGTACAATGGGATGGGGTAAAGTGTAGCATTAATCAAGATGCTGCTAGCCCATATGGTCTCTTTTAAAGAACTAGAGAAAGGCATTTTCACTCTGGAAGGAGCTAGCGCAGGTGAACACAGCTAGGTTAGCAGAGGACGGGCTGCATTTCAGTCCTCTTTACCCTTTTGGCTGTGCACATTGGTCAATAAACAACCTGCGCAAAACAACTATGGGCTGTGGTCCTAACACCGCAGTGATGATCAGGGATACTAGGGTTGGTTTGGCTACTGCTCGAGAAATACGAAAGAAGGGGGTCCGGCCTCAAATGCCAGTTTCTGTGTGCTGGCTGTGTCATTAAAGTGAGAAGCCAAAGGAAAATTTTCACACAACTTTTTTCTGAATAAATATAATGACATGCTATTAAACATTGTGCTCAATGACTTGTGTGACTGTTGGAAATTTAAAAAAAAGATTGTTTTAAAATAGCATCCAAGGGTAATTTGAAAGGGAAGCTATTGCTTATAATAATTGAGAGGAACTAAGCACTTGAAAAACTAAACTATATTTGGAGGATAAGTCATATTATTTTTACCAAACATACTCAAACTAGTGGGAACATCTTTTAATAAAGAGAACCGAACTCTGGAACCAAAGATGCAACATAGTGAGAAAATTATGGGAAAAAATAGCTTGCTTTCAGCTTACTAAGAATTATGACATAACCAAATTCCTTTAATATTGTTTTCACTTCTTTCTTTTTTTGGTGTGTTCATTTGAAAGTTTCATTTTTTTTTTTGTCTTCTCTCTGAACAGTGCAGATGAAAAGTTACTAAGATTCCTTAGTTTGGTAGAAAATCTTCATTGTTTCTTCTAATATTTATTCACTTGTTATACCCATGTGAACCCCATTTCCATATTCCATTCTCCTCCAGCGATAGGCCTCTCTTCTAATGGGTTTAAAATACATTTGTATATTTCTATATACCCTTATAAAATGCATGTATTTGGGGAATATGTAAAGTGTTTAAATTTTATTTTTAACTACTTCATCTTACATTTATAAATATAATTATTAATTTTCATACTTTCATTTAATATGCTTTTTACATATATTTATATTGTATACAATTCTATATATCAGGTTTTTATTCTCAGTACTATTTTAAGATACTTCGCTTTTATCACGTGCACATGGCTCTGTGTATGTGCATGTATGATTTTTGCTTCTACCTGCAACAGAGTGTCCCATAACTTGCATTCGCCAAGTCTTGGTTATCCTTTCTCTCAATGATTGATTGCCTCCAACTCTAAGCATGCTGGTCCAGGTCTCTGTGTGAACCTGAGCAAAACTCAGATTGCTGTGTCACCGGGTATCTGCACACTCAATTTGACTAAGTACTGTCATGTTGCTCTCCAGAATGGCCGTGGTGTTCGGCACTTGCACCCCAATGAATTATGCGCTCTCTACTTTTGCCAACAGATATCACCTTTATAATTAGCTTGCTGTGACTGTCTCAAGGGGACACTCAAGAAACTGAATCTAATTAATGCAAATACACACGTATGTTTCCTGAGATCAGTGAAAAGAAGCTGGGATAGGACAAGACTGTAAGGTATTTGGATGGTACACAGAAGACATTAGCATTGTTAATGAAATGAATATAAATTAGATGGGGTAAATAGATGGTAAGTTAACACTATGAAGAGGATCTAAATCTCTTATTAACTTTTATATTTTAGATCTTTTTAATGTTATTGTTTATATTTAAAGTACACACCATAATGTTTTGGGATCATACAGATCTCTTACTCTCTCTCTCCTTTTTTTGGGGGGGGTGTACTGGGGATTGAACCCAGGAACATTCTTCTTCCAAGCTACACCCCAGCCTTTTTTATTTTTTATTTTGAAACAGGGTCTTACTAGGTTGCTGAGAGTCTTGTTACATTTCTGAGTCTGTTCTCAAACCTGCTTTGTCCTGTCTCAGCCTCCCAAATACTGGGATTACCAGCATGCACCACCACCCCTGGCTTTCTTACTCTCTTTTAAAATCATGTTCTGATTGTCACAGTTATACATACTGTTACAGATATTGGGAAACTATACAATAATATATAGTACAATAATGTAATGAAAAATAAACTTTTAGCCGGGCGTGGTGGCGCACGCTTGTAATCCTAGTACTTTGGGAGGCGGAGACCGGAGGATCCGGGTTCGCGGCCAGCCTCAACTCTCGCTCTCTCTCTCCCTGTCTCTCTCTCTCTCTCTCTCTCTCTCTCTCCTTAGTGAGGCCCTCCGCAACTTTGTGAGACCCGGTTTCAAAATAAAGCATAAAAAATAGGGCCGGGGGCGTAGCGCGGAGGTAGAACGCCCCTGCGTTCAATCCCTGGTACCGCAAAAAAAAAAAAAAAAGAAAAAGAAACTTTTATACACTCTTTCTTATCTAATAAAATTAATGTGTTCTATAATTTTAAAACATATCCAAGATTTTAAGATATATTCCATTTTCTATCATTTACCCAAGATATATTTCAAATGTAATCCTGTATACTTTAAACCTTTTCCTCCAACATCATTTTTCACCTGTTCTTAGTTTGTTTCGTTATGTGGATAATACAACTTCTTAGTGTCACTTTTGAATTCATAATTTGAAGCTATGGTGATGATGGTAAATCTATTACCTATCAACCTAAATGTAAAGACAAAAAAAGAGGAGCCTTTTGCCTCCTATATCCCTGGTCTCTCCCTTGATCCAAAAGTAGAGGTGACTTGAGTTTTTAGTCCATCTCCATTCTAGCAATCTAGCTTGAATGACAGTTGACACATGGATGGAATTTTTTATTCACTTTCTCTAAAGAGAAAGTAGAAGTGAAAGATGAAGAAATCAGAATAAAGTTAGGGTATAAGGCCCTAACTTTCACCTTTAGCACTGTTAGAAAGTAGTGCCATTAAATTGGGGGGGGCAGAGGAGAATAAATAAAAGAAAATAGGACTAGTAAAAATCTCTTCTCCTCTGTATTGCAAAAAGGAAAGGGAAGTCAGCTTGTTTGGGTCTAAATTTACTACTGAGAAAAAGTGAAATTCTTGGACAAAAACCTGTAAAAATCATTTTGAAGTCAAAGAAGATGTCAAAGGAAGTGATAATTTTTAGGGTCAATCTTCTTCCAGAAAGCACCGAAGCTCAAAATGATGAGCCCAGCATTTGGTATTGCTTTTCTTTCTGAGGCATTCGCCTATTTTATTTTATTTTAGGTACTAGGGATTGAACTCAGAGGCATTCTACCTCCAAGCTACACCCCCCAGACCACTTTTATTTCTTATTTGAAAACAAGTTCTCACTAGGTTGTCAAGAGCCTTGCTAATTTGCTGAGGCTGGCTTTGAACCTGTGATCCTCCTGTCTCAGCCCCCCAAGTACTGGGATTACAAGCATGCACCACCATGCCCGCTCTACCAATGTTAAATGGCAGCTAAGAGGCTACACTTTTGAGCATAAAGTGGAAACTGAGGATATTGGTAATCTCACAGGTCTGGGGGTAAAAATGGAATTCAAGAGCCATCAAGAAGGAGGGGCTCTTGCTCACAAATGAGACTTAACTGGGACCCCAAGAGGTGGCATTGCAAACAAAAGTACTAACCAGAGGTAGATCAAATCCTACAAGGAGTCAAGCTCAGCTGTGAAGCAGCTCAAATTAGGATCAGATTAAAGTACTTCCCTGAGCACATCCTCCTTGAACTTTATTTTTTTAAATCTCTAAACTACATCATGCAGAATGTCAAGTACTCATCAAAACATAACAAAATGTATCATTCAGAGTTCAGTAAGGAACAGAAACCATACAATGCATTTCAATAGACAATTAATAACAAGGATTTTTCATTGGAAATTGAAGAACTAACAAGGGGGGAAACAGAACGCTAAAGAATCACAAAGGTAGTGAATGCAGAAGCAGCTACTTCACTTACAACAGGGGAACAAAGGAAATAAGTCAGAAATACCTGAACGATGATTGGAAGAGAAATCTAGCTACTAACAACATTAAGAAGGACCACTGAAGCCAGGCATGGAGACCCACTCCTATGATCCCAGTACTTGGAAAACTGAGAAAGAAGGATCCCAGGTTCAAGGACAGCCTCAGCAACGTAGCAAGACCTTGATTCCAAATAAAAAATAAAAAGTAAGGCTGGGGATGTAGCATGGAGATAAAATGCCCCTGGGTTCTATCCCCAGCACCAGAAAAAAAAAATGAAAAAGAAGGGCCTCAGAGCCAGACATGCACATGCTTGTAATCCCACTACTTTGGAGGCTGATACAGGAGGATTGCAGGCTGGAGGACAGTTTCATCAATGTAACGAGACTCTCAGCCACCTAGTGAGACCTTGTTTCAAAATAAAAAATAAAATGAGTTGGGGGTATAGCTCAGAGGGTAGAATACCCCTGGGTTCAACGCCCCATACCACACACACAAGTAAAAAGAAGGGCCACTTAGCTAGGTATCTATGGCACATGCCTGTAACCTCAGTGCTTAGGGGCTGAGACAAGAGGATTGCAAGTTCAGGTGAGAGCATCAGTAACTTAGCAAGACCTTGTTTCAAAATAACAATAACAACAGCAATAAAATAATAATAATAATAATAATAATAATAATAATAATAATGAGGGCTTGGGGTGTAGTTTGAAGGCAGAATGTCCCTGGGTTCAATCACCAGTACCAAGAAAATAATAATAATAGCCACAACAACAACAGTAATAAAAAGAAGGCCCACTGAGCTTGGAAGAGGATTCCTGAGGAGTTGAGACCCAGACTTCTCCGGAGGCAGTGCTGCCTGTTTAGTTCTGGTGTTTCTGAGCAGGCACCATAAGGCTGGATTGGCCTTTGTCTGAAAAACTGAAAACTAGAATCAACTACTGCTACTTCAGCAAACACCTGCTCTGGAGTGCAGAAATATGGCTGGGATGACACTGATAGATTCAGGAAGAAAACAGAAAGTTACATCTTTCTCCTCCAGCCTTCCAGTCTTCCTCTACTTTCTTTTATTGGCAGAGCCTAATAGAAAGCCATGGGACAAATCAAATGATTTTGCAGATTCCCACCCCTAGAGCAGAGTATAAAATGGTGAATTTGATGTTGAGACATTACATCTCACTAATTGCCATAGCAAGCAATTTTTTTTTTTTTTTTTTGCGGTACCGGGGATTGAACGCAGGGGCGTTCTACCTCCGCGCTACACCCCCGGCCCTATTTTTTATACTTTAGTTTGAAACCGGGTCTCACAAAGTTGCGGAGGGCCTCACTAAGGAGAGAGAGAGAGAGACAGGGAGAGAGACAGAGCGAGATTGCTGAGACTGGCTGCGAACCCGGATCCTCCGGTCTCCACCTCCCAAAGTACTGGGATTACAAGCGTGCGCCACCACGCCCGGCCATAGCAAGCATTTTAAAGAAAAAGAAAAGAAGAAAATCAGACCATAGAATAGAATCAGAAGGGATACAGACATTGGATTTGCCAATTATTTTAAAACAACTGTAATTAATACTTTCAAGAAGTTAAATGACAAGATGGAGAGAATTTTGGCAAAGAACTGGCAACAACAAAATTCAATCAGAAGGGAGCCAAAAGTATAATAACTGAAATGAACTCAATGAAAGTGCAGCTGATTAAGAAGTGGAAGGATGCAAAAGATAATCATTTCCATGAAACTGTCAAGAAATCAACAAAAAAGATCACACTCTTCTTTAAAACCATTGATGATCTGAGTGCCAAAGCCATCTAAAACTCTTTTTGTGTGTGTGTGTGTGTGTGTGTGTGTGTGTGATTTATTTAATTATGCATATACTATGTATCCTTCACTTTCTGTTTGTGATACCAGATTATCATTGCGACTGTTTCAAATTACAAATTTCTGAGACATGGAAAATAATTTATAATAAGGGAAAATATACATGTATATAATTTTATATTTTTGACAAAATTATACAACATGGGCAATGTGCCATAAAAATAAGGGGCTATTGTTGCCACCATGATTTCTACATGCTTACATGTTCAATTATACCAAAAAGAGCTGGGCATGGTGGCACATGCTTGTAATCTAAAACTCCTGCCTAAACAGTGATGTGCCCTTCTGAGAGGACATTTTCACGTGTGGGGCCAGATGCTGAGGTGAAGAAATACAAAGGAAAGGCAAGCAGATAGCCAAATGCAAATGACCTTCTGATGAACTTGTGTATTAACCCATTGAATTTGAATGTGAAGGACTGACAGATGTAAAAATAATTATGCTAAGTATTTCTCTTATAGGGAAATTGTGCTAGTTAAGGATGCAACATTTTCCAATTTGCTTAATAAGGCAAGTATGCTAACAAGAAAAAAAAACTTAACAAAATGCCATAATACATAAAAAGCACACTACATCATGAAAAGGTGAGTCATACCCCAGGAGTGCAAATTTATGTGAACATTCAAGAACCAAGCATTATATCCCACCACAACAAAATACGAAAGGAGAAAATTATGATTGTTTTAATATATGCAGAATAAAATATTCCAGCAAAGTAAGAATTTCTTCAACCTAATATAGTACAGTTTTTAAAATTTAGTAATATAGAGTTGGATATATACATACAAAACACTAAATATATATTTAAATAAAATACATGATCTAATATTGAATGTGTTTATTCTGATATCAAAGATAAGTAGTATGGCCACATAAATTCAAAATCATACTGAAGATCTTTGTGCATTAAGGCAAGAAAAAGAAATGAATTGTACAGAGATTTGAAATGAAAATAGGAATTTCTCATTATTCATAGATATTATTGTATGTTAAACCCAAATGAATACATAAATAAACTATCAAGAATAATAAAATATGGAGCAATTCTGTTGTTGAAATCAAGATTATTTGACGTGTCAATTTTATTTTTATGTAAAGGCAATAAGGCCTCAGAACATGAAATTGCTTTAAAATGCTACTCTTAATAATGGCATAAAACATGTAATATCTAGGAATAAATCTAACATAAGAAGACTTATACAGAAAACTACAAAGTATGATTGAGAGCAATTTAAGACCTAAGGTACTGGTTACTATGTTCACGAGGCAGAGAATTCACTACTAACAAATTGTTTTTTAATTCCAAATTGATATATAGATTAAATACAACATGGATAAAAATTCCAGGAGGTTTTTTGTAATAATCTAAAACCCAATTTTAACTTTTATGTCAAAATCGCAAAGATCAAGAATATCCAATTCAATCTTGAAAACAACAATATCTAAGAGCTAAACTTCTAGAATAGTGTTGTATTGGTGTCATGTACAACAAGACTGTATGGAAACATATTTTCAGTGAAGTGAGAACAATAAAATGTATGTCAATAGTACAAATGCCTAGAATAGATATACATTTACACAAAGAAATAAATTGACTTAGAAGTCAATTAAAATGAATGAGCCCTAGATATGCCAACAAAATGTTTAAATCTGACAAACCTAACATTGAGTGGAAGAATTTAGAGTTAAAATAAGATGTACTGTGTGATTTCATTCATAAGCAAACAAATGTGTAGTGCTTTGCGATATCACAAATTGAAGAAGAGGGTAAATGACTGGATAAAATGCGTAAGTTGGGCTTCCATAGTGCTTGCAACATTGCTTTTTGACCTGGATGGTAGGAAGAGGGTTGTACTTCTTTGGGAAAATTTGCCTAACTGAACACTAATGATGGGTGCATTGTCTGAGTGTGTGCTGTATTCCAACTGTAAAAGTTTGCTGAAAAAGGACACAGAGAGCTTGAAAGCTGATGGTTATTAAACTCCACCAGTCTCCTCTTTGCATGATAAGTTAAATTGAAATACCTTGTCCTAGTATTCAAAGCTCTCTACAGTATTGCATTAGACTTTCTGGCCTTCTCTTTGAGAGCACATCCATATGGACTTAATACTGGGTTACATTGTTCCAGATAGATCCGTTGCTGTGTCTCTCACCTTTGTGTCTTTGATGATCCTTACATTGCCTCTCTCAATGCCCTTCCCTATCTCTGCTTCACTCGCAAGTGGTGCATTGTTCCTAAAGCCATGTCCTACCATCACCCACCTCCCCATGCCTCTCCAACCAGACGTCATCTCTCCTTCCCCCATGTTGCCCTGATATTGGATGACGTTCGGCATATTTTACTTAGATCGCCAAGCATTTTATAACGCCTTGTCCTCCTGATATACAGACAGACATGCTGAGACAGTAAACAAGCTTATTCATTGTCATCAGTGTTTTATCATGTATTTCTATTGACAAGCACAAATTTTGACACGAGAAACCATTTATAAAGATTTGAAGAGTACCGAGTATTAAAATAGAACAAGATTTTAATTTGTACATTTTCATGAAGGAGGTAGAGAGAGTTGGCATTTTTGAAGGCATACAAGATATCTGGCACTGGGCAAGGTCATTATGTACATGATGAGATTTGGAGTTTTATAAGGTTTGACTGACATCTTATTACCCAAATCTGAAGTCTTAAGGAGGAATAAGAACAGCACTAATGCACTTAGTTGCAAAGTGTTGTGCAGTTTCTTCTATGTCTTTGATAAGTGTTTATTTTTCTTATACCACTTTCTCTAATGACAGGTAGATAACTGCATGGTACAAAAGATATCAACATAGGCTTTTGGGACTTTTCTTCCTCGAATACAAATACCAGCAGACTGGTGTTGTAATCACTTCCACCTCTACTTCTTCATGTATAAAACCATTACATTACAGATTAATGGTCAGGAAAACATTGAGCTAATACTTGTAAAAGGCACTTTGTAGTGGCTTGTACTTAAAATATACTACAAATAAGTTACTTATTATTATTGCTATCACTATTATTATCATTATTATTATTATAAGCAAAGCAGCAGAGGACAGTTGTTGTGTGATCTGTAGCAAAACATATGAACTTTCAGAACTTTAGTTTCCACATCACTACAGAGAATATGCCCAGACATGACGCACTGTAGGTTCCTGTTTTCCGTGTTCATGGATCTGATTATCTTCAGTGGAATTTGCCAGTGCCGGTTTAATATAGTAAAACCCAATAAACACGATGCAGACAGAAGGGAAATCACTGCTACCTGTATATGTATGTGACGTGTAATAATCTTTCTGTTGATGTAACCAGCTTTTAATTTTGAAACAATAACGCTTGATTTCCCATGTAGTGTTTCAAACTCTGTCTAATTACAGAGTGTACATTTGTACCAAGTTTCACTTTTGAGTACAACAATTTCCATTGGCTTTCAGCAGCTTTAAGCATTAGAACTTGATATTTCTACTGGTCAATACCCAGGGCACAGGTATTGCCTATCCAGCATTTGCTTGGACTCCAAGTCTGAAGGGTATTCAATGAAGCTTTATCAGAATACAAGTAATATGTAAACAGGTAATATTAAATTTACTCTCATTATTCTCCCTAATATGTGGAAGCTAGGGAGAATGGAACTTGGAAGGAACTCCAGACAAAGAAGGAGAAAACTTTAGTTGAGCAAAGAAGGCGACCTAACTGAGGGAGACTGGAAGGGAGAAGAGGGAAATACACTAATGAACATGATGTGTATAAACAAACTTATCAGTGTCAATCACTATGCTGAACATGGAAAGGAGGGAAGGGGGAGGGAATGGGGTAGGATTTGAGGGAGGGCCAAATGAGCAATGTATGCATGCATGCTTCTGATACCCTGAATAAAAAAAAAAGAGAAAAAAGTCCATTGTGAAAAAAAATTTACTCTCATTAATAAAAATATTTAAAACTTCAGAATTTACTCTGAGTAGTAAATGGCTTGTGGTCTATCTCCCAAATGAAGATGAAACCCAGGGATTTGAAACACCAAGCCTGAGAATTAGTTTATGTCAGGAAAAGCATATTGGTACCAGCTTTAGAAATACATTTTCCACATTCAACCCTTGGATTCAAAACTCATTAATTATATGACCCTGGACGTGTCACATCACTTCCTTAGTATCTGAGTTTTATATATGTAGAATGGAAATTAGTTAAACTTAATTCTCATCTTAGAATGATTGTACTAGGTCAACTCAAGCCAAAGTTTGTCACATCTTCTAGACCATGGCAAATCCTGATTAAGTACTTGATTTTTTGCATTGCATTACTAAAATAGCAATCACCACAATTTGAAATGATGTGTATAATTTGTTACCTGCAATCAGAAAAGTGAAGTCTGAAAGAAGACACTCGGAAAAGAAGTCGGAAGTATTCTGAAGGACTCTGTTTGCACTGGTAAAGAGTTTTACTTTTATCTTCTAGGAAGTTCACCATTTAAAATATTTCCTAACTCTGATCTCCAAACTTTTCATTTCAGAGTTTCATCCCTAGCCATCTTCACTCCCTGAATGAAGGAGAAGGTTCCCAGGAAAAGGTTGCTGAACCTGGTTTTGTACTCCCGTTAACTTTGTTCCAGTACCAATAGCTAAAATATATCCTAAGATTCACTCACAGATTTGTTTTGCCATCAAACAACATGCTTCACATGTAAGAACATGGGTCATGTCTGACTTGTCCTTTGCTATATTCCTAGTATTTAGTGCAGTGCTGGAAGTAGAAGGTACATAAAAATATGTTAATAAGTTAATTGATGTTTTTGGTGTCTAACACATATTTTCTCCCAACAAACTTGTGTGGGTTGTGTTCATAACAGAGGAAAAGGGATGGAAATAGGGAGATGGCTAGATTAAGTCAATGCTTATACTTGGGAAGAAGGCTCAAAATGTTCAAAAGACTACAAAAAAGAGAGTGTAAAACACCAGGATTCTGTCTCTGTTTTTTTTATGATATAGAATTGAGATGTCTACACATTACATTAAAACCATGTCCTTATTTCCTACACTCATGGAATAAATTATTATTTCTCTTTATTGCCTAGGTTTTTAGGTGCTGTGTAGGAGTTTCAGAATAACATAATAGAAAAACTTTAAATGATTTCTTAGAAAAAGAGCTATCTAGAAACAACTAGTAAGCAATTACATTCTCTACATTTGATATATATTGTATATTACACAAGTTTCATTGGGATCAGGACCATATTTTCTTAATATTATAACTTGTCCATTGTAGGTGTTCAATAAATACATGCTTGATTAAAAAAAAGTACAGAAAAGGAGTTAAATTCATGGATGTTTTAATTTATGAAAACAGAAGAGCAAAGAGTTTGAATTTGAGTATAATTAGTAGGTTTTAGAAAACACAAATATTATCCCATTCAGATATATAGGTAATAGGACCAGGAAAATCCAAGAGTAGTCATAACAGAATTCCACTAACCAAGAAGATCTTGGAGAAATAGAAAGTTGAGTCTAGAAATATAACCAAGACAAGGAAGGTCAAATAGTTCCAATATCCAAAATATCAGAGAGTTAGCAAGCTCATTGTGTACATTGTAACTTTTGGTCACAAATAAGGCATTTGTTCACACTTTTTGCTGAGTCTGAATAGCTTTGTTCAATTAGTATTTATCCATCCATTCATTCAGCCATGCATTCATGTGCTGAATGAAGATTTGCTGAATATCTTCTAAGGGTTAATGACTAGGCACTAGGGACATGGGAGTTAATAATATAGATCTCTGGCTGCCTTCAGGACCTTAAAGGTTAGAATGGAAAGAAATAAATTACTTTATAGGTAATAGTAAAGTGTGAAAAATGTTATAGTAAGGGCTTAATATGGAAGAAAGAGCAGGATCATGTCACCTATTCTAGAGAGGATCAAAAATGGCTCCCTATGGAAGATTATATCTAAGAACTCAAAAGTAAGCAGGAATTTTCCAGTCTAAGAAAAAGTGAAAGACTATTTCAGATAGAGGGAACATCAGCTGATGGTATCAAGAAGATAGGCATCAGCTTGAGGATAAAAAATTATTTTGGGAGACTGAGACAGGAGGATCAGATGTTTGAGGCCAGCCTCAGCAACTTAGCAAGATCCTGTTTCCAAATAAAAAATAAAACAGGGCTAGGAGTATAGCTCAGAGGTAGAATCCCCCTGGGTTCAATCCCCAGTATAATAAAAAAAATCTTATTTAATGTAGTTAAACAGGGATTGAAGTCATCTCAAGACCTTTACCAAAGGGAAACATGAACACAGCAGGTAGAAAGCTATTTCACCTTCCTATTCCTTGTGATTATGAATGGATGATTGAATGGATGAATGCATAATACCAGTTGACACAAGCTACTCCCACTCAGAAGAAAATATGAACGATGACAGAAAGTAATGCCTTATTCTTTATGATTATCAGTCAGAGAATTTATTTCAAGCATGAACATTGACAATAGTATTCAATAAGCTAAACAAGTGAAATCCCTGAAATAATTGACTACTACTTGACAAATGAGAACTCAAGAAAATCCCAAACAAATTTTGAGCAGGTATATGGGTTCTTTTATGTAAAGGAGGATTATGGGACAAATGAGTGAAAGTGCATGGCATTCAAGCTCAGGGATAGGATGGTACTTGTTGTAGATGTTCTTTATCATTGAGCTTCTTGATTCTTCCAAATATCTGATCCAATGCACTTTGTAGAGATGTCGCTATTGGAGGCACATATAAACCTTTGGACCACCAACTACCACTTGGTTCCCTGAGTTTGTCTGCTTCAAACACATGAATCAGGAAGCATGCTGTATCCCAAGACATTTTCTAATCCTATTGACCTTAGATGACAGCATTAGAACTTTATGAAACTACACATTTTTTATTCTAAGACACTCATAGCTACTTTTAGCTCTCTTTCATAAAATGATTCAGCAACCCCAAACTTCTGCCTGCCTCAGGCTCTTCTGTTATCTCTGAAGACTTTCCTTGTAGACACAAGAATTATGGTATTATGTCAGGAATTGTTTTCCCAAATTGGTTCAGAGTCTGCTTATGCAACTGTATTGTGTTCTATGCTCTCTGGTATTAATGCTGAATTCCAGTAAAGAGTTTCTCTAGAATAAACTTTAAGCTACCTCTATCCTGAAATATGGGCTTCAGTATTTCTGAACCAAACATTAATAATATGTGGATTTAAGAAATAATCCCACCCAAAGGTATCTGTTAAGGAAACCAGAGTGCCTATAAGATTATTTATAAATGTATGTATGGCTAAGTCTGCAATGCATATTGGCCTTGTTATTCTTTAATTATTTTAGCAATAACCTATCTTTCTTGTAAAGTAATAATTTTCCATAACAAAAATAGTTTGGGTGACAAAACTGTGTAAATTTATTTTCTTTTTTTTTTTTTTTTTTTTGCGGTACCGGGGATTGAACACAGGGGCGTTCTACCTCCGCGCTACACCCCCAGCCCTATTTTTTATACTTAATTTTGAGACCGGGTCTCACGAAGTTGTGGAGGGCCTCACTAAGTAGAGAGAGAGAGAGAGAGACAGAGAGAGAGAGAGCTGAGGCTGGCCACGAACCCGGATCCTCCAGTCTCTGCCTCCCAAAGTACTGGGATTACAAGCGTGCGCCACCATGCCCGGCTTGTAAATTTATTTTCTGCTGGGCTTATTAGAGAGAGCTGAATTTTCATATGTGCCACTGCACTTAATCGGCAGAGATACGTTGTTTTATCTGAAGCATGTGAGGAAAATGTGATAATGTGCCCGAAAAAGTAATTTTTTAGCCTCATTTTCTACCCTAAAAATTAAATTCCCTGTCTTTACTGCCCCAAGGACAAGACTAGTTCCCCAAGGACAGAAAAACCAGTTCCTGCCTTTATTGCCCCTAAGGACAATGCCCGATAAACCAGTTCCTGCCTTTATTCCCCTAAGGGCAATACCCGATAAATCAGTTCCTGCCCTTACCTCCACCCCGGACAGAGCCCTAAAAACTAACCCCCACCTGTGTTTAACCCCCTACCCTAAACTAATCACTTTACTTCTAAATAAGGGAAAACTTTCTGTGGTTGGCTGATTCGAACCCAAACTGCAAAAATCTGTTTCTGTACCCCCAGCTTGTTCTATAAAAAGAGAGCTGTAAGCTACACAAGGGGCTGCCGTTCTAGCCTGTGCTGGTGGACGGTAGCCCCGCGGTATTAAAGCCTTGCCTTAACTGAGATGGTGGTCTTGGAATTTCTGTTTCTCGCACATTGTTCAACAAAAATATGGCCTCACACAAACAAGTAGTTGGGGACAAGAGGACCAAAAGAGGGCTCCAGAGTCCTCAGCACACACTTCAGAAATGCTGGTCAACTCGCAATGGGCAGAGTCTTTATTGAATTTGAAGATGAATGAAACAAACCATGGCCGGGGAAGAACAGTCAGAGAAAGAAAGTTGAAAGTAAAATGTGTATCATGCTACTGTAGAAGTATATTTCCATTATTGGTGGTGTTTATCCAGTAGTTTTAGGCTAGTTGATGAGAAATAAATATAATGGTGACTCCCCAAAGACTTTGAGAGGTAAGAATTTAATGTTTTGAAAATATGTAACTTAGCTTAGAAAATAGATATATACAGAAAATATTAATTATGAAATGAAGAGAGAGATGAAGCATTTCTAAATAGCAGAGCTACTTTGAAAAAGCTAGTTTAGCCCACTTCATTTAAATGTATTTTTAGTCCTTATTTTTATAACATTCAATGGCCCTGCGTGCTGTTCCCTTTATGTAAAAGTAAAACTATGAAAACAGCTCCACTACATCTGGGGAGACCAATGGACACTAATTAGAGCTAGTGACTGCAGGCAAACTAAATGCTTTAGTGTAGCATGCTTCAAAATATTCCTTAGCAAGTTAATTTTTGCTCCATTTTAAAAACTTTTATTTTATTCTTGAAAAAGAGAAAAATATTTACAACATACTATGGCAAGTACCAACTCCCTGATGGGCGTGAGGAAAGAGACCTGCCAACCCAAACTTTCTAGCACCTATGACAGGGCATGTTTCTGACCTGGGCATTAATGGAGCATCAATTGCCCCACCAGTGAATCAAGGCCAGCAAATTCTCTCCCAGAACTCCAGCACACCAGGGTAAGTGTTGTGTCAGGATGTGACTCTAGTCTAGGTTTGCTTTTGTTCTCTTAAATATTTTTAATTCATAATTGACACGAATAATTGTAATACTTAAGGGATATAGTATTTACATGTATTGATATTTTTGATAAGTGTAAATAATGTATAATGACCAGATTAGGGTGATTTGTATATTGATCACCTCAGACATTTATTATTTCCAGAATTGAAGAAAATGTTTTTTGATAAATTATAGAAGGGTGTTAGTCTAAGATTAAAAAAAATCTGCTTTTAAACTTGCTGATTTGTTAAATAAAGATCAATTTACATTTATCAATTCTATGTTTCATTTAGGATCCTTGCATCCATCTTTTCTAAGTTTTTCCCATTTATTGGATATTTAAACTATTACCACAACAGTATTCTCATTTTTTATTTCTTACCCACATTAGTGGACAAAAGTTACAACTGATTGATTCTTCTACCACTTAAGACCCTCCTAATATATTTTACCTCTATTAATAAATTCAACTACTTCCATGATATCATCTTAGAGGTAGAAACATTGACAAATATTCGAGTAGATAGCTCTTTTATAGTTTCAAATAGAAAGTAAAAAAAAAATCTGTCTGCTCAGCTTCTAATTAAAAACAAATATAGCTAGAAATTGTTTTCCAGATGTGCTAGGAATCTTCATATGTAATATGGAATTCACCTATTTAATTAATCCACAATGATTAGCTGGATGCCTGTTGTAGGTACTATACTACATTGAAAACTGTAGAATTTACAACAATTCACAAGACCTTGTCTGGGAGGTACGTACAACAAACTAAAGAGAAAAAAAATACTAAGTACTGTGTGCATATTTGTCACTATCACTATGAACTACAGTATGATGTGAGATTATAATGCCCCGATAAATGTATAAAAATAAATAAATAAAACCTCACACGGAAGCAAAAAAAAGTTAAAAATAATAACAACAAAAAAGCTCAGAGTGACAAGGTTACATTGCTTGTTTCAAGTAGAAAACTGGAAAAGGTGATGTATTCCTTCCAATTCTTAACTTTATGATTAACAACAAACAAGTGGTATAGAAAATGCTTATTTCTAAGCTTTTGATTTTTCTGGTATTATGCTTCTTTGAGCACCCTTCTTCTTTAATTGTACAAAATTACTGCATAATTATACTTACATGAAGTGTCTGAAATAATCAAATGCCTAGAAGCAGAAAGCAGAATGATGGTTGCTGGGAGGAGGGAGGAGGGGGGAAACAAGGATTGCTAATCAAACAGGCATAATGTTTTAGTAATAAAAAAGGAATAAGTTCTAGAGATCTGCTATAAAACACTGTACCTGTAGTTAACAATGTATTGTACACTTAAAATCTATGGATGTTAGATCTCATATCAAGTATTCTTACCATAATAAAACAAAATGCGAAGTTATTTTCAATTACCACCTATATGTTAAAGATTAATAATATAATTATTACATATATACATATATATGTGTGTGTGTGTGTGTGTATGTGTGTGTGTAATCTGTAGCCAGTATCTCAGTCTTAATACCTACCCTCATCTATTATCCATTTACAAAGTGTCAGTCCACAGTGGGGTATTTGGTGAATGAATTACTTGATAAAATAAGTAAATAAGCTGCCACTTCCTTCATAATTCTGACCAAGAAGAGCCAGCTGGTGATTCAGAAGTGAATACAATGTCTTAAGAAACCACCATAATAGAGCAGAAATTAAACAAAAGGAGGCAGACCAATGTTTTACATTTTGGAAAAGAAGATTTTAACATATTCAGAGAAAATTATATAAGCGCTTATGAACAGATGCCACTAAGGAAAAGAACCTCTTGAATCATTCAGCAGTGTTTAGTAACTTTCATGTGCCACTGGCTAGGCACTGGAGCAGATTCAGATAAAGAATGAGAAGTCCTGAAAATGAATTTCTGACAATAAAACTGATGAGAAAGCTGATCTCAGACACCTTCCAAATCTGAGATTACGTGATCATCAAATCCTTCCTGTGGACATGAGGTTCCCATCAAGTGGGGAAAACATTGTATACCTGGAAGGACTGGAAATTTCACAACCTCCCTTAAAAAATCCATGACCTATACCTGAACAATGTTTTTTTACAGACTATTGGTATTAGACATGTGTATTAATCAGGGTTCACTAGAGTAACATAACTCACAGGACATGTATATTTCAAAAGGGGATTCATCAATAAGCTTACAGTCCAAAGCAGCGTAGTCCCAAGGGGCCACCTGTACATGGAGAGCCAGAGGAACCAGCAGCTGGTCCAGCGGTCCAAGAACTGGAGTCTCAGCATCGGAGCAACCACTAATTCCATCCAAGTACAAGAAGGAAAGGCTAGGAAACTCTCCAGAGAATAATGGTGAAATTACAGTTCTAAGATCTAAAGGCCCATATTTCAGACAAGAGCAGACACGCTTTCCTCAGGCAGCTGTCCTTGTATTTTATCTAGGTCCCACACCTATCAGAACAGTGCTGCCTACATTCAGGGCAGGACTTCCCCTTCAGTCTGCCATTACATATACCAAGTGTCTCATCAACACACCCAAAGTCACCCAGTGTTGGGTGTCTCATAATCCAGTCAAGTTGACAATCCAGACTGATCATCACAACAAGGTTAATAGCATTAAATTTCATTTGAGATAAATGATCTCTTATTGTGAGATTCTTCATGATCATTTCTTATCTGCCTGCACCTTCTATGTTTGTTCAATAACTTCAAATCTTACATTTTAGTTGAAGAGAATATCTATTGAGCAAAACTTAGAGAGTATAAAAAGGTATAAAGCATACAGAAGGAAAAACAGAACATGTATTGAATTTACACAAATGAAAATCATTGTAACCTGTAATTTTACTACCTACTGCCAATAATTTTTTAATTGTTGCATTGTATTCATACAACTTGATGGATTTCAGGGTGGTAGAAGTATACATGCACATAACGGTCAATTAATTTTTTGAATTTTATTCATTTAAACATAAATTAGCAATATGTATTGCATATATTTTATTTCCTAAGTAAATATTATGTTTTACAACTTTTTGGAAGTGCAACTAAATATAAATATTTTCTCATGCTACCAAAATTATTTACAAAATGATTGTTATCATACAATTTTTTGACTCAATACACTACTATTGCATATTTAGGTTGTCTCAACATTTTTGTAATTGAGAATATTGCTCAGATACACATCTTTGTACCTGAATATTGAACACATCCTTGATGATTTCTTTATGATTCATTCTTGGTTGGAGAGTTTCAAGGTTAAAGGGTATTAACATTTTTTAACGACTTTGACATGTTTGCACAAACTGACCTTGAAAAGAATATACCCTATACTCCCTGCCCTGCTTTGTAGGACTGCTTGCTTGGTCATACCTTACTGTGATAGTTGGTCTGGTTTGTCAACTTGACCCTCCTAAGATCATGTAACTTTGGTTGTATAACAGCAGATTGAACCGGAAGTCCTGCCCTAAATGTGGGCAGCAGGGTTCTGATAGGTGCAGGACTTAGATAAAAAGAAGGAGAAACCGCGTAGAGCCGAGCCGCGACTCTTCCTGAAGAAAACGCATCTGCTGTCGTCTGAGATCTTCGGTCTCCAACTCTGTCGTTTCCTTGAAGAGCTTCTTGATCTTCTGCTCTCATCTGAGATCGTCGGCCTCCAGCCTTCGAGCTGAAACTTCACCATCGTTTCTCTGAAGAGCTTCCTTATCTTCACATCTTGGACTGAATTGAATTGGTGGTTGCTTCAATCCTAAGGCTCCAGCTCTTAGACCGCCCGACCAGCTGCTGATTCCTCTGATTCTTCACGTGCAGTCGAAACTCAGGACTACATTGTGAGCTGATCTAATAAATCCTTTTTTTTTTCCTTCCTTTCTTCATTCTGTGAATTCTGTTGATCTAGTGAACCCTGACCAATACAAATATTGGTACCAGAGTGGGGTACAGAGTAACAGAATTCACAAGAATGTGTTCTTTTGGTTGGTTTTCTGGCTTCCGGAGCTGGCTCTCCAATTTGATTAAGCCTAAAGTGAGTGAAGGCCGTTCTTCAATTAGTAGGGGAGGTACTGATTCTCCATGGTGTGAACTATTTAAAACTATACAAAAGGTGGACCCTTTCGATTACCCTAACTCTCCTCTTGTGAGCAGCAAAGAGTTTAGTGATTCTATATTTCATATTTTTGACCATTTTACAAATATTAAGGGATACACTGATGTTGGCTGGTTACTCCTGGCATCACTTGAGAAATTAGCGTGGGTAAATGATAAGCTCCAGGACCGTATATCAGAACTAACAGCCGGTGCGCGTTGAGGGAGAGTCTTGTCTCCTGTAGTCGTAGAATGGAGATTGCTGAAGATCAAACACAGGCCCTCATCCTGAGATTGGCTGATTTGCAACGTAAGGTTCATTCTCGGCCTAGACAGGTGTCTGCAGTTAAGGTGAGGGCTCTGATAGGAAAACCATGGGATCCTGAAAAATGGAACAGGGATATCTGGGAGGACTCTGAAGAGGCTGGGAACATTGAATCTGAGCATTCTGAGGGGTTTGTCCTGCCAGTAATGAGGACTCCCCACCCTCTACAGAGTTGGCTTCTCCACCTTCCTCTGGGAGAAATACTCCAGCATTGTCTAGGGCAACAGAGCAAGGTAATGCTGATACTCTTCAGGACCTACCCACCCCACCCACTTTTTCCTCCAGACCAATAACTAGGAGCAAGTCTAAGCGGGCCCCTAGAGGTGAGGTGCAGGTTGTGACCCATGAGGAAGAACGCTATACGCAGAAAGAACTTGTTGAGTTTTCTAACTCATACAAGCAGAGGTCTGGGGAATATGTATGGGAATGGATTTTAAGGGTGTGGGATAATGGTGGGAATAATATACGATTAGATCAGGCTGAATTTATTGATATGGGCCCGTTGTGCAGAGATTCTAAATTTTGGGGGGGGGGTACCGGGGATTGAACCCAGGGACTTTTTACCTCCGAGCTACACCCCCGGCCCTATTTTTTATACTTTATTCTGAAACCAGGTCTCACGAAGTTGCGGAGGGCCTAAGTAGCTGAGGCTGGCAGTGAACCTGGATCCTCCAGTCCCAAAGTACTGGGATTACAAGCGTGCGTCACCATGCCCGGCCAGAGATTCTAAATTTAATGCAGCAGCTCGTAATGTTAAAAAGGGGACTAATAGTTTATTTGGTTGGTTGGCTGAGGTATGGACCAAAAGATGGCTTACTGTAGGTGATTTGGAAATGCCTGACCTCCCTTGGTTTTCTGTGGATGAGGGGATTCAAAGGCTGAGGGAGCTTGGAATGCTGGACTGGATTTGCCGTTTGGGACCTACTCCTCCACAGTGGACATGTCCTGAGGACGTTCCCTTCTCCAGTACTTTAAGAAAAAAATTTGTGAGGGGGGCACCATCATTCTTGAAGGGCTCTGCTGTTGCTATCCTCTGTATGCCAGAACTACGGTGGGAGATGCGATTGACCAATTATTGGATTTGGGTGTTATGGGTATTCTTGGTTCCTGTAACAAGGGTCAGGTGTCGGCTCTCAACCGTCAAAGGCAAGGTAGTCGCACCTATTATAATGGACAGCAGAGGAGGAACGATGAGCAGAAGGGCTTGACTCATGCAGATTTATGGCATTGGCTGATTAATCATGGTGTCCCCAGAAGTCAAATAGACAAAAAACCCACCAAATTTTTATTGGATTTGTATAAACAGAAAAATTCGAGAATTGATATACCAGAGTCTGACTTCAATCGTAAAAGTGGAGAATCACGGCCTCTCAACCAGTTACCAGACTTGAGTCAGTTTACTGACCCAGAACCCCTTGACTGACGGGGAGGCCAGGTCCCCTTGAGGAAGGGCTCTGGTACAGAACTGAAAAGTTCTACTGTTAATCTTTCCTCCATCCTTCCCCAAAGGGACCTATGACCTTTCACTAGGGTGACTATACATTGGGGAAAAGGAAATGATTAGATTTTTAGGGGACTGCTGCTAGACACTGGGTCTGAGTTGACATTGATCCCAGGTGATCCTAAACGTCATTGTGGTTCTCCGGTCAACGTAGGTGCTTATGGAGGTCAGGTGATCCAAGGTGTTCTAGCCAAGGTCCGACTCACAGTGGGTCCTGTGGGTCCCCGTACTCATCCTGTGGTTATCTCTCCAGTACCTGAATGTATTATTGGTATGGACATACTCAGTACTTGGCAGAACCCCCACATTGGTTCTCTGGTCTGTGGAGTCAGGGCTATTATGGTGGGAAGGGCTAAGTGGAAGCCATTAGAGCTGCCTCTCCCTGGGAAAATAGTGAATCAAAAACAATATTGCATACCTGGAGGGATTGCAGAGATTAGTGCCACCATCAAAGACTTGAAAGATGGAGGGGTGGTGGTTCCCACCACATTCCCATTTAACTCTCCTATTTGGCCTGTGCAGAAGACAGATGGAACTTGGAGAATGACAGTTGACTATCGTAAACTTAATCAAGTAGTGACTCCAATTGCGGCCTCTGTGCCGGATGTGGTTTCCTTGTTAGAGAAGATTAACATGTTTCCTGGTACCTGGTATGCAGCCATTGACTTGGCCAATGTTTTTTTCTCCGTACCAGTTCATAAGGATCATCAGAAGCAATTTGCCTTCAGCTGGCAGGGCCAGGGGTATATCAACTCCCCATCCCTGTGTCATAATCTAGTGTGCAGGGATATTGATAGACTTTCTCTTCCGCATGGTATTACTCTGATTCATTATATTGATGACATTATGTTGATTGGGTCGAGCGAGCAAGAGGTAGCCACCGCTCTGGACTTGTTGGTGAAGCATTTGCATGCCAGGGGATGGGAAATAAACCCAGCTAAAATCCAGAGGCCTTCTACCTCAGTGAAATTTCTAGGAGTCCAATGGTGTGGGGCATGCCGAGATATTCCATCTAAAGTAAAGGATAAACTGTTACATCTGGCCCCTCCTACAACTAAGAAGGAGGCACAACATCTGGTGGGCCTGTTTGGGTTTGGAGGCAACACATTCCTCATTTGGGTGTGTTACTCCGGCCTATCTACTGAGTGACTCGAAAAGCTGCTAGTTTTGAGTGGAGCCCAGAACAGGAGCAGGCTTTGCAGCAGGTCCAAGCTGCCGTGCAGGCGGCTCTGCCACTTGGGCCCTATGATCCAGCGGACCCTATGGTACTGGAGGTCTCAGTGGCAGGTAGAGATGCTGTCTGGAGCCTCTGGAAAGCCCCCATGGGTGAGTTGCAGAAGAGGCCCTTGGGATTTTGGAGCAAGGCCCTGCCGTCATCCGCGGACAATTACTCTCCCTTTGAGGAGCAGCTCTTGGCTTGCTACTGGGCCTTGGTGGAAACTGAATGCTTAACCATGGGCCACCAGGTTACCATGCAACCTGAGCTGCCCATTATGAGCTGGGTTCTGTCTGATCCGTCAAGCCACAAAGTCAGACATGCACAGCAGCAGTCCATTATCAAGTGGAAATGGTACATACATGATAGGGCCCGAGCAGGTCCTGAAGGTACAAGCAAATTACATGAGGAGGTGGCCCAAATGCCCATGGGTCCTACTTCTGTTATAGTGCCTTCTGTTCCCCAGTGTGAACCTATGGCCTCATGGGGTGTACCATATGATCAGTTGACAGAAGAAGAGAAAGCTCGGGCTTGGTTTACAGATGGTGCCACGCGATATGCAGGCACTACCCGAATATAGACAGCGGCAGCCCTGCATCCTCTCTCTGGGACATCCCTGAAGGACAGTGGTGAAGGGAAATCTTCCCAGTGGGCAGAACTTCGTGCAGTGCACCTGGTTGTGCACTTTGCTTGGAGGGAAAAATGGCCAGATCTACGTTTATATACTGATTCATGGGCTGTAGCCAATGGTTTGGCTGGATGGTCTGGGACTTGGAAAGAACATGATTGGAAGATTGGTGACAAAGACATTTGGGGAAGAGGTATGTAGATAGATCTCTCCAAATGGGCACAAAATGTGAAGATATTCGTGTCTCATGTTAATGCCCATCAAAAGGTGACCTCAGCAGAGGAGGACTTTAACAATCAAGTGGATAGGATGACCCAGTCTGTGGATAGCAGTCAGCCTCCTTCCTCGGCCACCTCTGTCATTGCCCAGTGGGCTCTTGAACAAAGTGGCCATGGTGGCAGGGATGGAGGGTATGCATGGGCTCAGCAACATGGGCTCCCACTCACTAAAGCTGATCTAGCTACGGCCGCTGCTGAATGCCCAACCTGTCAGCAGTAGAGACCGATGCTGAGCCCCCGATATGGCAGCATTCCTCAAGGTGATCAGCCAGCTACCTGGTGGCAGGTTGATTATATTGGACCCCTTCCATCATGGAAGGGGCAGCGCTTTGTCCTCACTGGAATAGACACTTACTCTGGGTAGGGATTTGCTTTCCCTGAACGTAAAGCTTCTGCCCAAACTACCATCCGTGGACTTACAGAATAGAATGCTTTATCCACCGCCATGGTATTCCACACAGCATTGCTTCTGACCAAGGAACTCACTTCACAACCAAAGAAGTGCGGCAATGGGCTCATGCTCATGGGATTCACTGGTCCTACCATGTTCCTTACCATCCTGAAGCAGCTGGTTTGATAAAATGGTGGAATGGCCTTTTGAAGACTCAGTTACGGTGTCAGCTAGGTAGCAATACTTTGCGAAGCTGGGGCAAGGTTCTCCAGAAGGCTGTATATTCTCTAAATCAGCATCCACTCTATGGTACTGTTTCCCCTATAGACAGAATTCACGGGTCCAGGAATCAAGGGGTGGAACTGGGAATGGTACCACTCACCATTACCCCTAGTGACCCACTAGGAAAATTTTTGCTTCCTGTCCCCGCAACCTTATGTTCTGCTGGCCTCCAGATCTTAGTTCCAGAGGCAGGAATGCTTCCACCAGGAGGCACAACAATGGTTCCATTGAATTGGAAGTTAAGACTTCCCCCTGGCCACTTTGGGCTCCTCATGCCTTTAAATCAACAGGCTAAGGATGGAGTTATGGTGCTGGCTGGGGTTATTGATCCAGATTACCAAGGGGAAATTGGACTATTACTCCACAATGGGAGTAAGGAAAAGTATACCTGGAAGGCAAGAGATCCCTTGGGACGTCTCCTAGTATTGCCATGTCCTGTTATTGAAATCAATGGAAAACTGCAGTAATCTAATCTGGGCAGGATGGCAAATGTCTCAGATCCTCCAGGAATGAAGGTGTGGGTCACCCCTCCAGGTAAAGAACCGAGACCTGCCGAAGTGCTGGCTGAAGGTAGGGGAAATGCAGAATGGGTAGTAGAAGAAGGTAGTTATAGGTACCACCTATGGCCACGAAACCAGTTGCAGAAACGAGGTTTGTAATTTTTATAAATATGTTTGTTATAAATATGTTTCTGTATATATATTTATATGTGTTAAGCAGATATCTCTATCTTATCTCCTCCCTTATTTCTTTATCATGTAATATAACACTGACGGACTTATGTCAATATTTAAGTATTAGGGATAAGTATCACTCAGGGGGTCCTGCCTTCTATTCAGGGGAAGTGACTGGTGCGTTTCCAGTTGTATGTGGGATAACTTTGTCATGTTAGGCGTGATTTTGATATTGTTATTCTATTTATTTGAAGATTGGTGTGATTTAAAAGAGACGGGGTTAGGAGTCAAGTTGACAAGGGGTGGACTTGTGATAGTTGGTCTGGTTTGTCAACTTGACCCTCTTAAGATCATGTGACTTTGGTTGTATAACAGCAGATTGAACCGGAAGTCCTGCCCTAAATGTAGGTAGCAGGGTTCTGATAGGTGCAGGACTTAGATAAAAAAAGGAGAAAGCCGCATAGAGCCGAGCCGCGACTCTTCCTGAAGAAAACGCTTCTGCTCTCTTCTGAGATCGTCTGTCTCCAACTCTGTCGTTTCCTTGAAGAGCTTCTTGATCTTCTGCTCTCGTCTGAGATCATCGGCCTCCAGCCTTCGAGCTGAAACTTCACCACTGTTTCTCCGAAGAGCTTCCTTATCTTCACATCTTGGACTGGACTGAATTGGTGGTTGCTTCAATCCTAAGGCTCCAGCTCTTAGACCGCCCGACCAGCTACTGATTCCTCTGATTCTTCACGTGCAGTCGAAACTGAGGACTACATTGTGAGCTGATCTAATAAATCCTTTTTTTTCCTTCCTTTCTTCATTCTGTGAATTCTTGATCTAGTGAACCCTGACCAATACACTTACATAGATTTTTGTCAAATTATGGGTAAAAATCTCATTTTATAATTTGTATTTGTCTTATTTTCTATAAGTATGAGTAGATTTACATATAATCATTGGCCATTTTATGCAGGACTGGGGTTGTTAGTTGTTTGTGATATTCTCTGCTCATTTTTAATCAGAGCTTGTATTTCTCTTGCTTGTTTATAAGAGATGTTGGAGGTTAAGAATAATAACCCTTTGCCCATCATGAAGATTGTTGTTTTTCCTTAGTTGGCATTTGCTCTTGAATTTTATGCTTCATAATTTAGGATATATAGACATGTAAGATTTTATGAAGTGGGCTGGAGATAATAACATTTATTAATATATTCTATATGTGGGACAATGGGCAAGTTTACATGTACTAAGCTTTTTAGTCTTAGGAACAACTACATCAAGTAAATATTATTGTTTTACATATTTTACTAATGAGTAAAAGAATTAAAGCATTAAAAGAAGGTTTAAACACTTAATTTAAAAGGCAGATTTAGCTTTTTTTTCAGTGCAGGGGATTGAACCCAGAGGCATTTTACCTTCAACCTTTTTTTTATTATTATTATTTGATTTTGAAACAGTTTCTCACTAGGTTGCTGAGAGTCTCATTAAGTTACTGAGTCTGGTTCTGAACCTGTGATCCTCCTGTTTCAGCCTCCCAAATTCTGGGATTATAGACATACACCACCAAGCCTGGCTCAGATCTGGCTTTCTTTTTTTTTTTTGGCGGAACTGGGGATTGAACGCAGGGGCATTCTACCTCCAAGCTACACCTCCGGCCCTATTTTTTATACTTTATTTTGAAACCAAGTCTCACGAAGTTGCTGAGGGCCTCATTAAGTAGCTGAGGCTGGCCACGAACCCGGATCCTCCAGTCTCCGCCTCCCAAGTACTGGGATTACAAGTGTGCGCCACCACGCCCGGCAGATCTGGCTTTTTTTTTAATCATTTATTGGTGCATTGTAATTATACATCTTTATACACATCAGGATAGCAGCATCATACATGCACACATTGCTCATTTAGCCCTCCCTCCAATCCCACCCTATTCCCTCCCCCTTCCCTCCCTTTCGTGCTCTGCATAGTGATTGACTCTTACAAGTTTGTGTATATACATCATGTGCTATAGTGTGTTTCCCTCCACCCCTCTCCCAACTCCCTCAGCTAGGTCACCTTCTTTGTTCATCTGAAGTTTTCTTCTTCTTTGTCGGGAGTCCCTTCTAAGTCCCATTCTACCTAGCTTCCACATATTAGGGGGGGCATCTGACTTTTCACTCTTAGTGACTTACTAATTTCACTTAGCATAATGTTCTCCAGTTCTCTCCACTTCCCTGCAAATGATGTAATTTTGTTCTTCTTTGTGGCCATGTAAAATTCCATTGTGTACATATCCCACAGTTTTGTGATCCATTCATCTGTCAATGGACACCTTGGCTGGTTCCAAAGTTTGGCCATTGTGAATTGTGCAGCTATAAACAAGATCTCTGTAAGGCCAGAACCCACCTCCCCAGGATTTCTTTTTATGTCTTTTTTGTTATCATACATTATTGCAAAACCCTTGCCTTCCCCCAAATCAGACAAACACTGATCTAAATTTTCTCCTGTTTATTTTTTATGGCTTTAGTTTTATATTCAACTTTTAATCTGGAATATTTCATATTAGATATCTCCTTATTATTTTATGCATTTATAATTTGATAATCAATTATCTTATCAATATTTGCTAGTTAATCTCTTCACTTTTTAAAGCCTTATTTTTTATCAGCAGTTAAATGTCAATAGCAATATTGACCTCTTCTACATTTTTTTTTTTTTTTTGCAGTACCAGGGATTGAACCCAGGGGCATTCTACCTCCGCGCTATACCCCCTGCCCTATTTTTTATACTTTATTTTGAAACCGGGTCTCACAAAGTTGCAGAGGGCCTCACTAAGGAGAAAGAGAGAGAGAGGGAGAGAGAGAGAGAGAGAGAGAGAGAGAGAGAGAGAAAGAGCTGAGGCTGGCCGTGAACCCGGATCCTCTGGTCTCTGCCTCCCAAAGTATTGGGATTACAAGCATGCGCCACCATGCCCGGCGTTCCTCTTATACATTTGAGAAAATTTTAGACCAAAGTAGTGTAGAAGTTGTTATGAAAATATTTTATAAAGTTTTTGAACAAAATCTCTAGTGATTGGTGGGATGGGAGTGACTATGGAAAAAGGGGTAGTGAAGCTAATTTTTTGATCTTTTTATTTTACTCATATGAGGAGAATAATATCATCACACTAAATAAGAGAAGGGATACATTTTAGGGAATTCTGAAATTTGTGTTAGGCTGGAGCTGATAGAGATAATCCAAGTGATTTTGTGAGTTCTTTACACATGTAATTCTTACACATCTTCAGTCCTAGAAAATAGTGATTATACACCATTCCTGCTACATTGTAAAGTTTTCTGATGGTGGAGATGCCTTATATAACTTTTACTATTTTTCTATGGGCAAGGCATTAAAATATACAAAATCTGTTTGAGTCTGGGTATTTTTATTTGTCTTTTTATTTTTAATACTTTTATTGGTGCATTATTGTCTCATATCATAATGTAGTCTATGGTGGGCATTTTATTATCATCTCAGATGGTAGCTCATCTTTACCTTTCTTTGTTTTATATATTCATTTATTGGTGCATTGTAATTATATATTTTGATAAGTGTCAGGGTAGCAGCATCATACATGCACACATTGCTCATTTAGCCCTCCCTCAAATCCCACCCTATTCCCTCCCCCTTCCCTCCATTTCATGCTCAGCATAGTGATTGAGTCTTATAAGTTTGTGTATATACTTCATGTGCCTTAATGTGTTTCCCTCTTTCCCTCCTTTTCTTTCTTCATGATTCGTTTGTTTGGCTGGGTGCTTGAGTGTCTAATTTAGTCAAGAAGTCAGCTATAGTCTCTTTTTCTAAAGTAGTTTCTGTCTGTTCAACACTTATGTCAGTACCCGTTATATAGTAAGTAATATAAAAGTATCATGTATTATTACTTTTAGAAACAAGTGCTAAGATTATGACTATGAATGTTCCTCTGAATAAAATTTTTGATGGCTTATATTGCATTTTGAATCACATATTTTAAAATTTCAACCTTGAGAGATTTTATGAATCAACATTCTCATTGCATAAAAGAAAAAACAAAACAAAACGAAAATGAAATCCAGAAAGTGACTTGACCATTATCACAAAGTGGTTTCCAAAATATATAAAAGTATGCTTAGTAAAAAAATAAATAAATGGGCCGGGCGTGGTGGCGCACGCTTGTAATCCCAGTACTTGGGAGGCTGAGACCGGAGGGTCCGGGTTCGAGGCCAGCCTCAGCTATTTAGTGAGGCCCTCCGCAACTTCGTGAGACCTGGTTTCCAAATAAAGACTAAAAAATAGGGCTGGGGGTGTAGCTCGGAGGTAGAATGCCCCTGGGTTCAATCCCCGATACCGCAAAAATAAATAAATAAATAAATAAATAAATAAATGAAGAAAAAAAGTGAATCTTATAAAAGTTGTATTTTTACTGTATGTTACAAGAGTAAATATGGTGCAAATCTGTGGGAAACTGTTCTAAGTCTAAAAAATATTGGCTTAGGATTTATAGCTTCTTGCTTGCTTTGGCAGAAGACTGCCTCTCTTGAGCCCCTTCGCTATCTAAGCCATTTCCTCCTGTTTTACTACACCTGTTGCTTGCTTTGCTTAAAGGTGGAAGATCACCTAAGGAGGTTGCTGGAGACAGCAGCCTCTGCTGCTCTTGCAAAACCTCCAGATACCAACTTATCTTCGAAAGCATTCCTAACCCTATGCTCTACTCCTTAGCCAGAGGCAATTAATGATTTGATGACCCAGCCTGAATTCTGTAAACCTGTAACAAAAGGAAGAGCTGAGCTTTGTTCGGGGAGTTTGGCTCTCTTGCCTTTCTCCCCTCTCACTTCTTCGAGACCAGGAATAAAGCCTCAAGAGCATTTATTTCATCGCGTCGTCCCGTGTCCTGCTGGTACAGAGCCTGGCACAAATCTCTGAAATTATAATCAATACAGTTATTGCCATTTTTAAGGAAGTTTTCCCCTAACCAAATAAAAAAAATCACACAAATAAAAACAAATAAAAAATTTTAGCCAAAAAATGAAAAATCTAACCATCATAGTTTCAAAATGGATAATTCATTTTGTATATTCTCAAAACGAAAGAAAAATCATTTTTAATTATCTGGATAATTACTGCATTTTCAAAACCATGTTGGCAGTGCAGTTCTCTGTAATATATGCAAGGAAGCTTTGAAAACGGTATGTTTAAGATATTATTCCTTAAATGTCAGTTCTAAAAAGAAACCGCTATAAATCCATAACTATACATCAGCTACATTGTGGCATTCCTTCCCTCTTTTACATATAAAATCGCCATCTTTTTTGTTGGCTTTCTATTCAGGGCTTTCCCTTTGGAAAGCTTAACAAAATCTCAAAGAGATTTAACTATGTAGAGTTGACATGCCCTTTACAAAGTCTCCATTAGGTGTCTCATTTGGAAAATAAGAAACCAAATGAACAAAGTACAGGTTTAATTTTGTTTCATTAGATTGTGAAGAAACCAACATGAATTAATTAGTGTTAACTACAACACGCTTCACTAATATCCTGCCAACACAAAGATGTCCTACAGTGCCAAGATGAGAGACATGTTCAGGATGATAAGAAAGAAATGTATGTGGGTTGTGCAATTATGACTACAATTAACGGCTGCACAGAATCTTAATTGAAAGGGGATTCTGCATTTGGGGGGTAATAAGCTTCATTAAGATCCTGGGCTAGACATTTGATTTGTTTTAATGACATCATCTGGTATCAAACGTATGCAAATTAATTATTAAAGCATATTTATTATGAGTATTCATACAGGCAACAGGATCTTAAAATGACAAGTAGGGAGTTTTGAAGGGTAACCCAACCACTTAGCTCTCATCGGGGTGAAATGAGAGTGATCTGAGAAGCAGCTTTGGGCAGGAAAGGTGGCTAGGTATGTGGTGAGGGAGAGGTTGTACTTGAGACCTGCCTTTGGTGAGGTGCTGCCGTCAGGTGTGCTGTCTCTAGGCATTTAAAATTGAGCTCCACTGCGTATTAAACCACCTGTGGTATGTGTGAAGATGTTCCTCAGCACTGAGAGGGTTGTTCTCACTCTCTGTATTACAACATAAGTCACAGTGATGTTAACAAATTCCTGGTAAATTTTTTTCTGCAGTGTTCCTGAGCAGCAAAATATACATACCAATGGAACAGAGGAACAGTGAAAACTACCCGCAGTGCTAAACAATGTATACTTGTGTGTTTGGCACATTAAAAAATTGCACATTACAGCGATCTCTAGTGCTTATCCTATGCCTCATAACTATACTTAACAATGTACTGTAATTTAGCCCTCACTCCTGTCAAATGTTCTCTGTTATATTTCTGGCTGTCACTCTAAGGTCGCAGTGACTTTAACAGGAGAGAGTTTATACTCCACCTACCCTCCACCCCATGATATATACGAAGCCTTTAATTATGTCTTGATCGCTTAGTATTTGCCTGATAAGTACCTAACTCTTTAGGAAATGTGACTTGACTCCTGCTCTTCACTTTCTAAAGATGAATTTGAGGACACTTAAACACATTTTTATCAGGAAATAATTATATGCTAATCATTTCCATGATGTGAAATGACAAATGTGAGACAAGTTGGGAAGTTCTGGAATGTCACCAATAAAGAATTAAATGGTAGGTACAGACATTGGATAGGCAGAGAACAGACGGGTGTTTCAGGATGAGAAATGCTAAGAGGGATGGAAACGACATTGACACATTATGAGGCAGTGAATAGAAGAAAACCTTCCCATGTGAGGGTATAGACAATAAGATCCCATGGGTGGGGTGAAGACTTTGGGCCATTGGGGTGGCAGATGGGATCAAATTGATATATAGGGAATAATAATAAGCACACTGTGATAGCCTTAAGAGAGTGCATCTAATTCAGTGGCATAGGCGCTTACTAGAAGTAAAACCTTGAAAATTAAAAATAATGAAAAATTGTTATATTATTTATTTATATTTGTTTATTTTAATATACTTTTATTGATGAATTGTTACTATACTTCATATTGAGGTTTAGTGTGACGGAAATATACATGCACATTTAACTGATACATACGAACCATAAGAACATGAATATTATACACATTTATAGGGTCCATGAGATGTTTCAATACATATATATATTGTGTAATGTTTAAATCATATTAAACATATTTATTTATTATTAAACATTTATTAAACATATTTATTTATTATTTTTTATGGTGAAAACATTCAACATTCTTTCTTCTGGCTTCTTTGAAATGTATAGTAGTTTTGTTATTATCTATAGTCATTTTACTATCCAATAGTTCACCTTATCATTTTCTTCGTATCTAACTATAACTTGGCACCCATTGATCAGCCTCTTCCAATCCTTCTCTCTTCACTACTTTCCCCAGCCTCTGGTAACCAATATTCTACTCTCAATTTCTATGAGATCATCTATTTTACAGTCCACATACTAGTGAGCCCATGTGATACTTGTCTTTCTGTGCCTAGTTTACTTTACTTAACATGACAATCTCCTGTTTTATCCATGCTATCACAAAGGATAGGATTTCATTTATTTTATAGCTAAATAGTATTCTATTTACAGACCACACATTTTCCTTATCCATTCATCAGTTGACAGAAACTTGGGTTGTTTGTATTTCTTGGCTATTGTGAATAGTACTGTAATAAACACGGGATGGCAGATGTCTCTTCGACAGACTGATTTCATTTCCTTTGGACTCATACCCAGGAGAGGAATTGCTGGCTCATATGGTAGTTCTATTTTTAATTTTTTGAAGGACCTCCATACTTTTTTTATACTCCAACTCCTGGCAACCACGAATCTTTCTACTGTCTCCATAGCTTTGCCTTTTCTGGAATGTCATTTAGTTGAAATCATTTGGTATATTGCCTCTTCAGACTGGCTTTTATTATTAACATGTACTTAAGTTCTTTCATGTCTTTTCATTGCTTACTAACTCATTTATTTTTAGTGTCGAATATTCCATTGCTTGAATGTATCTAACTTTATTCACTCACCTACTGAAGGACACTTAAGTTGCATCCAAGTTTTGGTAATTATGAATAAAGCTGCTATAAACACTTGTGTGAAAGTTCTTGTGTGAACATAAGTTTTTTTAACACTTTGGGGTAAATATCAAGTAATGTAATTGCTGGATCATATGGTTAGGAGTAATTTTAGCTTCATAAGAAACTGTCAAACTATCATTTTGCATTCCCATCAGTAATACATTTGAGTTACTGCTTCTCCATATCTCAAAATTTGATTGTGTTTTCATTTTTATTTAATAAAAATATTTAAATTTCTGTTGAGATTTCTTCTTTAATACATGTGTTATTCAGAAGGATGTTGTTAAATTTCCATATAGTCTGATATTGTCCAATTATCTTTCTGTTATTTATTTCTAATTTAATCCCATTGTGGTCTGAGAAAAGACTTTACATGACTTATGTTATTTCAGTTTGTTAAGGTGTCTTTTATGGCCCTGAATGTAAACGATCTTGGAAACTGTTCCATGTGAGGTAGAGAAGTGTGTATATTGTGACATTGGCAGACGTTAGATGTCAGTTAAATCCAGTGGATCGATGGTTTTGTTGAGTTCAACTATATCCTTAATACTTTTCTGCCTGTCCACTTTTGATAGAAGGATTTGAAATCTTCAACTATGATAGAATTATTTTTACTCCTTGCAGTTTGATCAGTTTTTGCCTTATGTACTTTTATGCTTTGTTGTTAGGTGCATGTATGTTAAAGAATATTATGTCTTATTGTGGAATTTATTCCTTTATCACTAAAGTTATTCTTTATTACTGATAAATTCCCTTGGTTTGAAGTCTGCTTTGTCTAAAATTGGTAGAGTTACTTCTGCTTTCTTTTCATTATTGTTGTCCTGGTATAGTTTCCGCCATCCATTTACCTTTCATTTATATGTATCTTTATATCCAAAGTGAATTTCTCCTAGATGGCATATAGTTGGCCTTTGTTTTATCCACTCTGACAGTTTCTGAGTTTTAATTGGTGCATTTATACTACTGACATTCAAATTCATTTTTTACATACTTGGTTTATATCCACCATATTTGTTACTGTTTGTTATTTGTTCCTACTTCTGTCTTCCACTTTTTTCTATCTTTTATGGAATTAATTGAGCATTTTATATGATTTCACTTTTTCTCCTTTCCTGGCATACCAATAATACTTTCATTTCTTTTAGTTTTTGTAGTGGTTGCTCTGAATTTGCAATATACATACAACTAATTCAAGTCCAATTTGAAATCACACTATACCACTTCATTCAGAGCGTATGCGCCTTAAAATAGCAAAACAGTCACAATTCTTCCCTCTCATCCATTTTATCACTGCTGTCATTTATGTCCCTAATATATAAGCATATATATGTATAATGCATATATATGCATTATATTATCACTGAACTTCCTGGGCTCGTGGTTTTGTGTCACATTAATTTGGTGAAATTCTCATTGCTTCAAGTATTTCTTCTGTTTCCTTCTCTTTTTTCTTCTTCTGATATTCTGTGTATATTCATAATTTAATGTCCCTTTTCTATTATTACTTTGAAAAACTATTATTATTAGATAAGAGTAAGAAAAATGAAAATATATATTTTACCCTTTATTTCACCTTCAGTGCTCTTTCTTTATTTATATAGTTTTAGGTTTCTGACCTATATCAACTTCCTTCTCTCTAAAGAACTTCTTTTAACCATTCTTGCAAGAGGTCTGCTAGCAACAAATTCCCTCAACTTTTGTTTATCAGAGAAAAATCTATTTCTATCTTACTTTTGAAGAAAGTTCATAGGTACAGAAATCTAGATCAGCAGTTTTATTCTCTTAATGCTTAAATATTTCACTCTACTTTCTTCTTGATTGCATGTTTTCAGGAGAAATTGGATATAATTTTTATCTTTATCTCTCTATTGATAAGGTATCTTTTCCACTAGCTTATTTCAAAATTTTCTTTGTTTTTGATTTTTACTGTTTAAAATTGATACCCCTCCTTATAGATTTGTTTGTTTTGTTTTGACATTTATTCTATTTGTTATTCACTGAACTTCCTAGGCTTGTGGTTTCATGTCACATTAATTTGGTAAAATTCTCAGTCATTATTGTTTCCAATATTTCTTCTGTTTCCTTCTCTTTCTTCTCCTTCTGATATTCTCATAAAATGTACATCATTTATTTTGTACTTGTTCCACTGTCCTTGGATAGTCTTTTCCTTTTTTTTTTCTTTTAGTTTTTGTTTTTCAGATTCGGAAGTTTCTGTTAAAATATCAAGTTGCCTGGTGCAGTGGCACATGCCTGCAATCCCAGTACTTGAGATTGGAGGTTCAAGGCCAGCCTCAGCAACTTAGCAAGACCCTCAGCAACTTAGAGAGACGCTGTTTCAAATTAAAAAATAAAATTTTCTGGGAATGTAGTTCAGGGCTATAATGTCCTTGGGTTCAATCATCAAGTTCATTGAGTCTCTACTTGGCTATGCCCAGTCTAATAATAAGTCCATCAAAGGCATTCTTCATTCCTGTGGCAGTGTTTTTATCTCAAGAATTTATTATTTTTTCCTGAGGAATTCTAGACCTCTGATTATATTGTCCATCGATTCTTATATGGTATCTTCTTATTTTAAAATTCCTCATCTGATAATTTCAATATTCATGCCATGTCTTGCTTTCTCTTTTCAAATTCTTTTTTTTTTTTTTTTGCCTTTTTCCATGAGAGACAGGCATGTGGTTCCAGATAAAAAGAACTTCTGGAAATAGGCCTATAGTAATATGATGGTAAGTTATAGGAAGAAGAGAAGTATTATAAAGTTCTATGACTAGTTCTGATCTCTTAGTGATCTTATACATCTGGACTTCACAAGTGCTTTTCAGTTCCACCCCATCTCCTTAGGTGGGACAGGATGGCTGGAGTGGGACGGAGTTGGGTATTTCCCTTCTCCCACCTCAGTTAGGCACTGATAATACCCATCATGATAGGTTCAGGTTAACTGGTCTCTCCTGGGGCTGTGCCTTGTTAAGATGAACATAATGTTATGGTATATTGCATAATGGTTCCCTTTCCTCTCCCCCTGCTGGAAGCATCAGGGACTTTTCCTCTAGTATTTACTATGAAAACCTGATTGAATTCCTCAGAAAATGGTGGAGGCCCCTATGACTAGTCCCCTGGAGTGTTAACTCTCTGAGCCTCCATCAGTTCATCAATTATGGTTTAGTTTCCTACTCCCTCACTGCTTGCCTTTCATGGGTCTCTGCTCCTTTTATTCATCTCTGTTTCCAATCCTGTGATCAGTGGTTTCCCATTATCCTAGCCTCTCTAATGGATCCAATAACAGATGTTGATTTTTTCAGAATGTTTAGCTTTTTACTTCTTTTTTTTTGTGTGTGTGTGTGGTACCGGGGATTGAACCCAGGGGCGTTCTACCTCCACGCTACACCCCCGGCCCTATTTTTTATACTTTATTTTGAAACCAGGTCTCACGAAATTGTGGAGGGCCTCATTAGGTAGAGAGAGAGAGAGAGAGAGAGAGAGAGAGAGAGAGAGCTGAGGCTGGCTGCGAACCCGGATCCTCCGGTCTCTGCCTCCCAAAGTACTGGGATTACAAGCGTGCGCCACCACGCCTGGCAGCTTTTTACTTCTTAGGATGGGGTGGTGACTTCCAAGCTTCTTAGAACTGGAACTGGAAACCAAAAGTCAAATTTCATTTACTTTTACTTAATTAATTGTGATACTGGCTATTACTCTTTGCTTGCTTTTCTCCTCCAGGAAACAGACAATATTAGGGCCCTTTTAGACACTGGAACTTATCTATTTTGTCAGTTAAATTTTTGACAAACTTCAAGATTGTTCCTCTGTTTTGGGACCCTCGCCTCCTTCAATGTATCCTCATTTTCTATTGTTCTCAACTGAATACATGTTGGAAGGAATGCACTTATTATTTTCCTTTTTAAACAAATGGATGCTTATATCCTTTGCTGTTATACAAAACTGACATTGTATGAACTCAAGTGAATTCATTGGCTACTTACCTTTGGAACACCCAGTGGTTTTGCTCCCAACAGACACCTCCTTCTTAGGTAGTTCATAGTAGAAATGATATTTATTGCTCCTTTCCTCGTAATTAGTTCTTTAACCAAAAGCATCATGGCTACAAATACACTTCATTTGATTTGTAAGCACATCCTAGTCTTAAGATAGAAACTCACTTCTACTCACAGAATAGATAATTGCCCAGGACCAACTCATTTTTCATTATCTCTCATTGCCCCTACTAAAGGGGCTAAAGGGCTTTCCTACCCTCTGTGCCTGTGGAGTATCAGTTGACAGAGTCAGGAAATGGACCTCAATTCCCAGAATTGCCACATGGAGGGCAGACAGAGCACTCAGTCCCCTCATCTGACACTACCCCTTTCATCCTAGCTGTGGCCTTCCTCTGGCTGTTTGCCAAAAGGAGAGAGTCAGAAAGCTGGAGTTATCTCCTAAGTATAACATCTGTGCTCTGTTTATAACACTCCACACACCATGAGGAATGGGACCTGGTCAGCCTCACGGTATTCAGAAGCCATGCCTGATGGGTTTCATCACTTTGTTCTTTGGCCAAAAGTGCAATTCTGAATATGTATCTGTCAGAATACACTCCTACAGAGACACTAAAAAATTTAACCCTAAAGTAGGTACATGTGAGAAATGGAAGTATAAAATAAATCAATAAAATTCATTTTATGATGTTATGTTCTAGTTTTCCCCCTTTCAAATGAATCATTGACTCGTCAATCTATAAGTGGTGCATCATACTTCTCAGGCTGCTCTGGGTCTCTTCAACAGTTAAATTCCCGGTCCATACTTCATCAACATATGCATTCTTTTCTCTTTTGGGTATTTACCACCTTTCTTCCTGTATTAAAAGCTATCCCATGTGCTTTCTGGCATTCTTAATCCTCTCTATCTTTTTTCTCCTTCACCTTGTGAAATACAGCTTTTTATATACCTCCATTCAATAAGTATTAATCGATCTATTCTTTTGTTTTTCAAGTGACAGTCTTCCAATTATTTAAAAATCACTTTTGTTACTCACATGAATAGCCTCATGTATAGATATACTCAGGATCGGGAATAGAGGGTTATAATTACCATTTCCCCTCTCTGTCTCTTTCTTGTCATTTTTTTTCTTCCTTCCTATTCATCCTTGTGATTACCTTTGCTTATTTTGGAGTGTTAGCCTCAGTGACTTATTAAAGATGGTTTCCTATGTGTGAGAGGGTAAAATAATCATAAGATGTTCAGCTTGTGTTTCCTTAAAGCTTTGGACTCTAGTAAAAGAGAAATCTTTCCCAAACCTTCCTCAAAATAATCTCACTGAAGGTTCTGATTAACCTGGCTTCATCTTATACCCATTACTTAATTAAAAGGGTCCAAAATCAGATGCACCAGAATCACATAAAATAAGTCCTACAGGATTCCTGAAAGAAATGATTCTTCTCAATGCACTACAAATGAGGCAGTCTTCATATAAGACACTGGGAATACAGAGGTGAAAGGTATGCCTATTAGGAAGCAGACAGAGAGTAATTCTAATTCAGCGTGACAAATGCTTAGTATCTTTATGCCCTGGGTGTTCTGGGAGTGCAGATGAATGCAAGCCAGAGGAGAGGTTACAAAAGGATTCCTGGAAAAGCTAAGTCTTGCAGAATACTTAGGGATTTGCAAGTTAAGAAGGTTGATGTGCAAGTTGCAAATAATTGTAATGACATGAGGAAAATATTTCAGACAAGAGAGCCTCATGCAGTCTAGGATTTGTAAGTAATTCTGGGTAGAAAGAGAAGAGGAAGGAGCATGAGAGGGAGAAGACAGAGAGAGAGAGAGGAGATTGGAGAGGCAAACAGAAGCTACATCTGCAAGGCTAGAACTCAAAGTTTAAAAAATGTCATGCTGTAGGGAACCATTAAATTTATAATGCAATTATATCTACATTAGTAAAATATAAGTCTAGGAACAGTAGGAAGAATGAACCTGGAGAAGGCAGAAAGAAGGTCAGGGGGAGCTGTCAAAAGGAAACTGCTCTGATCTCAATGAGGGTTTAAAAAGAAGCACCAGGAAGGAATTCGAACAGAAGAGCCACTGAGGAGCTCAAAGGGACAATGCTGAGTGACAAATTGGACAGGCCAGAAGAATGCCTCGATTGGTTTCTAGGTTTCTGACCTAATGGATGGAGGGATGATGGAATGGAATCAAGATGTGAACTTCTGGATCAGAAATAAGATTGGCCAATCATTTACTGGAAGTGTACTCTACAAGCCTGTTGACCTTTAAACATTGCAGTTTCAAAGGTCATTTGCTTTGGGTAGTTGATATGCCATTTTTTTCCTCTTCTGAATTTACTGAAATTCAATATTGTTTTTGGCCTAGAAAAAAAAAAAACTCAATCTCTCATGATTTAATCTAAAACTAAAGCCATGGCTAGATCTAACAGTCAGTGCTACCGTGTGATTTGTAGGTGGATTTAATCCTGGGTATGATGTAGACCTCCAACAGAGATTCAGACAAAGAAACAAGGACATAAAATAACTAACGTGACCAGAAAAATAGACCATGTACTTTCTGTTGGCTTATAGCCATAAATGCAGAATGGCACTGATGGTTTACAAAAGCAATTACAAAAATGTGAAGTGGTCCAGCTTAAATTGTGCATTTACTTGCTAATTCATTTTCCTGATCTTTTTTTTCTATAAGCATTTCACCTTTCTCTCCTCCAAAACTTTCTTTCATTTCAAAATGTCTCATCTCAAAGCTTCATATATCTGAAGAAAAATTGAATGTGAGACATCCACCTCTAATTCAGTTCTCTTTAAGAAATAAAAATGATTAAAATAAATGATGCCAAGAGTCTCTTGAACTTTAAGTTTGTCTCATTATTTTTTTTATCCCTCCTTCTTCTTTCCTTTCTCTTAATCTCTCTCACTCTTTTGGGTTATTTTAGTCCATTTTGTGTTGCTATAAAAATATCTGAGGCTTGGTGTTTTATAACAAAAAGAGGTTAATTGGCTTATGACTTTGGTTGCTGGAAATTTGAAACAGCATGCTCCTGGCATCTGTCAAGAGCCCACCTGGCTGCATTACAATATGGCAGAGAAAAGCAACCAACTGCATGCAAATGGTGCATGTGTATGAGTGAGGAATCAAGAGTGAGGAGAGACCGGGCTCTCTTTCATCATGTCTTCCTCTCCTGAGAACTGATCTAGTCCTGCAAGAACCACACTAATCCCTTCCAAGGGTGGTGCCCCCATGATCGAACATCTCCTAAAGTCCCCACCACCTCAATACCAACACATTAGGGACCAAGCTTCTAGCCCATCAAACTTTGGGGACACACCATATCCATAACAGTCATCTAGACATTTGCTTTCTTTACAGAGTAAACAACTGAAATCTTCATAGTCTGACATCTATCCTTGACATTCTGTCAAAAAAGTAGGCTATAAATCATGGAGTAGAGTTATCTGAGCTACTTCTCAAAGGTGAGCAAGAGAGAAAGGAAAGATTTATAGGATGCTAGATCATTGTCATTTATTCCTGTCCCTGGAGACAGAGGACCATACCATTCCTGTGGGATATCATTGCAAAGGTAGCAAGGATAAGATTAGCCTGACATTCTCAGAGTGAAAGCTAACAACCCTAAGGCAAATCAGAGTTTTCATCCCCAGTGGTCCAAAATACGTTCCCTCACTCGCACCCCTTGACTATCTTATCAATTTTCTAACCTCTGTACTGCATTCATCCTTAACTCCTCTTGGGGTGTCCACATGCTGGGGACTCTGCTCAGCCTTGCTCCCTTTGATTGCATCCCTTCATCTTGCCATACCCAAGCTCCATGTGCAGGAACTATTTCCAGATTAACTTTAACCCTATAAAATATCTAAAACCATATAAAACCACATATATAACCATATATTTCTATGTATGAATATTTGTCTACTGTTCTTCATTATTATTCTTTCAACAGCCATTAGATCAAGGACTAGTGTATGCGTACAAGCCCAGTACTATTAATCACTAGTGTTACAAGCCTCAGGGAACTCACAGCCTAGTGGAAGAGACACCGGGCAAACCAACAATGTCTATCCAATAAGATAAATGCTACCTGGAGATATGTAAAAGATGCTATGAGAGCACAGAAGAGATGCGTGGATTTCTGGGGAGTCAAGAGAGGCTTCCCGGAGGATATGATGCCTCAGTCAAGTTTATGAGGGACAAGAAATACTAGCTGAATGGGAGAAAAGGATGGGATCCTGCAGAGGACTTGGAACAGCCTGAGATAGTGAGTGAATGGTAAGTAGTTTGGCATGGCTCCAGTGGAGAGTGCATGCAATCCGTGGTGAGCAATAGGCCAGGGAAAAGTCTCTTATAGAACATCTCAAAGTTTTTGAATAGATCAAACTTTCATATATTTGAAACGCATCACCTAGACAATTTACAAGACATAGATTCTATGAGTCATTGTTCTGGATCTTGAAGAGTCCTGAATGGAAAGCAAAGACTTGAAAGAAATCCTGAACATTGTTGAGACCCACTGAAGACTCTAGAGTAGGAGAAAGTCAAGATTCATTTGTTGAGAAGACGTGCACTTAGAAGGGAGCCAGACTAAAGACTACTTCTAAGGCAATCTCAGTGATCCACTTCATTATATTTGCACACAATAGAGATTATATCTTAATGTTTTGTCTGTTTCTTTTTAAATCCCCCAGAGGAGTATTTCCAAACTGCAGTATATTATGAGAACCTGGGAATATTGGAAAATAAAAATCCCCGGGCTTCATTCCTGTGTGTCGGAATGTCTGGATGGGACCCAGGGATCTGCACTTTACCAAGTTCAAGCGACACAAGTAACTCTATCGTATAGAGTGAACAAGGCTGGTACCTTTCAGTCCGACCATGTAGATTGCCCTGATGGGCTCAAATCTGAACACTCTTTGCCATCTCAATGATGCAATTCAAAGCTGCCATGTCACCCTGAAAATTCTTGCCCCCTGATATTCTGCCAGTCTCCCACAGCAGTTACAAAGCACAACAAAAACTGTCTGGGCCCAGGGTGAAAGAACAGCAGCTTCTAAAAGTTACCTACAAATAATCATATATTAAGATGTATCTTTGGGGGAAAAAAGCTGCCAGTTTCTTCTGCAAAGCTTAAGGAGCTTTTCACTAAAAAGAAATCAGGTAATTCGTTTTGAATTAAAGTTAAGCACTTGGCTTAGTTCTCTTTCATTTTTCTTCTTGTAAATCTCTGACTAAATTAATTAAGCGGGTATTTAAAACTGGCAGCCATCCTGACACAGGAGGTCATGCGGCAAGCAGGTTTCCACAGTGAAATTCGAACAAAAGTTAGAAATTGCTGCTTGGGAAGAAAAGGCCTGGTTTTCCCTCCCCTCCCCCTCCCCTTTCCCATCATCCCCCAACATGCCCACAACTGGCTGCCATGACCTCCCCTGAGTCCCACAGCTCACTCTTTTTCTTTTCTGTTATAAAGTTTGATAAATGCTTGAAGGGAAGCTCTGCCATTTTCCACTCATAAGCTTAACAGCACAAAGAGTTTTAGCTGGTCCTGCTCCGAAGCTAGACCACAGCAGAATGTTCAAGCCAGTGACAGCAGAGAGTCCCGCCATCGCGAAACTGCAGGTGGTTCTGAAAGTCCAGCTACACTGGGCACTAAGTAAAAATGCATATGCTCCAGTTAATCTGTTTCCCTTCCTCCTGTCCTCCCTTCCTCATGCCCTTCCTTTCTTCCTTTCTATCTTCCGTATGTACATATTGAACACCACCATGTTCTTGGCACTAAGTCAGAGATGAACAATATAGGTAGATTCTCTGCCCCCTTGGGGAGTTTGCATTCCAGTGCAGAAAACAGATCTTAGGCATTTAGAACAGTTAATGAACAGAATGATTACAACCGGAACACATGTTATAAAAGTCACCAAACAGAAAGTCATGGGGAAAAGTAAGAGAAGGACCATAGATAGGATAGAGATGGTGCCAAAGACTTGTGAACTTAGACACACAGCATGAGAAGGAGCCAAAAACCCTGGAGGAAGGGTGGCCCTGTAGTGAAAGATTCCGGCATGTTGCTCCAAGGATTGGGGTGGAATTTTCTTGTCCCTTGGAGACCCCAGTCCTCTATTCTTTTTCATTGCTTTTCAATAAAAAAAATCACATTTTCTGATTCTAAGTGGAAATTTCACGGGGATGTGCAAGGGAATCTCTAAAATGAAGAGGTTGCTGTCAAGGAGAATTGTCCATCTCTTTTCTTGTAAGTTTAAGGCATGAGGAACTTCAGTGCATGAAGATCAAGGCTCCTATTAAAAAAAAAAAAAAGGAAAGAAAAGGAACCAGCCAAAGAGGCCTGGGTGGGAGCAGAGTTGTTCCCTTGCCATAATTAACCTTCATTGTAAGGCCTACACTCAAAGCTTCCTAAGGTTGACTACCAGAAAGCGGAAGGCGATCTTGTCATCTGTAGCAATTATATGGGTTCAGTTATTTGAGTCCTTGAAATTTCTTTGACCTGAAGATTAAGGCAATTTAAATGTGCAATGTGTGCATGTATGATGTTGATACCTTGACATATATCAAAATGTATAATTACAATGCACCAATAAATGAACATAAAGAAAGCACAATCTGTTTTGGTTCTGGGGTAAGGGGTGAGGGTCCTAGACTCTGAATGGTGGCAACTTTAAAATACCAGGTGGACGCTGGCAGGGCAGAGACTGGTACAGCCCTGTGCCGCTCTGATTTGTGCCTGTCACAGCAATGCGAGATGATGTGATTCGACGCCAATTAGCTGGCATGCAGGAAAGTCGTCTCTTTCTCCAGTTAGTGGTAACCATAGAGTGCCATGCACCTCTTCAAACATGACAAGCAGCGTACAAGCCATTGCCTTCATTAATGCACATCAGGACTGACAGGCGGTGAGTTACGGGGAGATGCAGAAGCGGAAAATACGATTGGCCACGAAGGCAGCATCTGGGAGGATGAAACCTCCTGATGTCGGGGCCAGGTAAAATAACCAGGCAGAATTTAAGCTGATTACTGCCCCAGAGCCTGGACTCACCGGTGCCTGTAAACACCTCGTACATCTCAGGGGACTCTTGGGGCGAGGAAGAGGAAAGATACCTCCCAGAAGACTCTCCTGTGAACTCTCCTGTGCAGAGAAAACTGACATGTTAACTGACTTCAGGAGAACTGCAAGCTGTAACCTTCAGAGGCTTGTAAAAATTGACAGTGTTCTCAGAAACAAACAACAAATCCAAATCCAAGGATAATTTTAGCCACTACTCTACAATTTATAATGGTGTCTGTTTAAATCGTGAGCCTTAGTGCATAAAAATGTGAATATGCAACATGAGCCCTCTTTCATTGTGCCCCTCACCGCCAGAGCTGACCCCAAACTCTTCTCACGCACACTTTTCCCCACACTAGGAGCTATTAGTGGCTCCCAATTACTATTGGATCCCCCAACTCCTCAGTCAGTCCAGAATTCTTTTCAATTCATGCCTCCCTATGCAAACTTTTCTTTGTGACATCATATCTTATAGTTACACTGGTCCTCTTTTTCTCTACAATATAACATCTACCATGAAATTTTATGCAGTTATAAATAAGAAATATATATATACACACACATATATGTGCAAATATGTATGTGTGTGTGCAAATACATACATATATGCGCGCACGTGCACACAAACACACACACACACACACACACACACACACATACACACACACATACAACACACACACATACATATATATACAAAGACACAGGAAGATCCCCAAGAGATACTTTAAAGTAAAGTAAAAAGTCAGGCATAGAACAACATATAATATGTGACTCTATTTTTTTTAAATAAGCCTAAGCCAAATATGGTGGTTTATGCCTGTAATCCAAGTACTTGGGAGGCTGAGATAGGAAAATCACAGGTTCGAAGCCAGCCTCAGCAACTTATTGAGACCCTCAGCAACTTAGTGAGGCCCTGTTTCAAAAAAAAAAAAATTAAAAGGGCTGGGGGTGTAGCTCAGAGGTAAAATGCCCCTGGGTTCAATCTCCAGTACCAAAATAAAATAAAATAAGCCTGGGTATTTATGTACTCATTCTGCTAATGAAATAGGCAGAAGTTGTAAAGCTCAATGAGAAGTTTACCTTTTCTCTTTATATACGTCCGAGTTTGGGCTTTTTACATTTAGCATGTATGTGGGTGTATTTATGATATCAACTTATGTAGGTGTATTTCAGTAACGAGAAAAATAAGGGAGCAATAATAGTATTTCAGAAGTCCATAAAGAACTCAGTATTTTACCTGTTCACATTACTAGCTAAATGAATTAAAACTGATGAGAAACCAAATGAGGCAATAGGAAGACAAGAGTAAAAATGTCAGGTGGAGTCAATATAAGGTTCATAAGACTCCAGCAGAATCCCTGAGAACTAATGCTTAGGAGAAAAGAATTTACATATGCAATCTTAACCAATGTGTTGGTTTATAAAGAAACAGTCAATGACACATCCTCCTCACCCCTTGAATATTTACAGGGGAATGTCCATCCCTTATTCCAACCAGGCCAAGGAAAGGCAGGTTTAATTGGAGTCAGACCACAGCAGAGCTCCAACTCTTAAATTCAAACTCAAAAACTGTTGAAAGAAGCAATATTCATGACTGATTGCCTGAAGTAATGGTGATTCTGCAACCTCCCTCAATCAGCATTTCCTAAGTGTATCTTTTGGGACACGAATTCTACAAGAAGTCCAATGAAGACAGTCTTCTTTGGTCCTCCATGTTTGTCAAGTGCTGCATACTATACCACCACCTCCACCTCCAGAGATTCAGAATACACAATAGTGTACAAAAACCTCTGAAAATCCATGAAGCAAAGGAAAAGTCTGTATTAACCTAGCATTTCCCAAGCCTATTTGGTAAAAAACTATTTTTATGCAAAATCCTTTGAAACATGCTCAGGAAATACTGCTCCAGCCATTCCCAAATGTTATCCTAGTTTACACTCCAAAAGTATTAGACTCAACCCCTGTCACTCAGCCCATGCTACCTGCTACTCTGGGGAAATGCAATTATTAAACTAAATCCCACTTGATGCTCTCCACCTCTTTATACACTTTAAAAATTGTTATTTTGATTAATGAAGGAAAAATTTTACTTGCATTAAAAAAAGAACCACTGAATTTCTTCTAGGTGTACGAGTAGGCACAATGCTGAATTCTTTTCCTGAATCATGGAGGATAATCTTCAAAGCAATCCTATAAGCTCAGCACTGTTGTTCCCAATTAGTGATAAGGAAAAGGGCCTGGAGGAGGTCAAGTAGCCTTGTCTAAATTAACATGGTGAATATATTGCAAAGCTTGGATTCAAACCTGAGATCCCGGGCTCACACTTAAAATTACCATATGAGGTGTATGTCTAGGATCATCCATGGAAGTTGATTCTCAGTGTTTTCTCTACCAGAAATAATTTGACTGCCAAACACTGTTTTTTTAATTGTTTTTATTTATTATTTTGTGCACTTATGTGTTGTGAACTGGGTCAGTTTCCCTATTCCATTGGTGCCCAAATACCTATAGCCCAAGTGTGGCCTACCAGATGTACAGGAGTTCAAGGCATGTATGTGATGAATCAGCCTTACATTGGCTCCATCTGACATTTCTACTCATTTTTCCCTTTGCCTGGTTTTGTCTCATTTTGCGTCTCATCAGCTTTAGTTCCTTTTTTTAAATCATTGCTATATTGTGTATATGCTCTAGAACTATAAGTTGGCAAGGTAGACACATACTGCAACCCCAGCACTTCCTGTACATATCTTCCCTGTCACAGGCCTCTCTTCTTTAGCTGCATCTTCATAAAATATCATTATGAAAATGAGCTGGAATTGAGTTCCAGTAATAAACACACTTTCTTTACTAGAGAGCTTCAGCCCCAGCCAGTCAATTAGTATATAGCGTGTTGCACTGGAGAAAATTTGTCAAGAGCCCAGTTTGTCATCTCCAGATAAGTAAAAGGTGGTTAATGTAAATTGCATTTCCAAAATTCATTCCATGAAGCATGGTTCAGGAAGGACCAGGAGACTGCAATCTAAAGATTGCGATGAGAGCGAGTCACGTGGCAGCACTTTCCATTTGCGTGAGCATCTTCCTCCAGAGAGCACTTTGCGGGTGTCCTATTTACTCCTCCTCGTTACACTTGTTTGGTTGCTCTGATGTGTTACATACAAGAGCATCGAAACCGGAGCAACCTTTAGTTGTAGCTCCCCAGAGCACATAGCTTAAACTGTGTGGAGAGACAACGCAAACCAAGCTCATCCACAGTTTGCTTGCCCAGCATCAGGAAGGCCCCCATTTCAAAGTTGGCTGATCACATCAAACGTTGATTTGGTTCACCTGGAGCCATGACAGACACATAGCCCATCTGTTTTAGTTATTAGGATAACCAAGCCAAAATTAGAGTTTGGGTGCAAATATTTAAGGTGTTATATTTAAAATAGCAGCAAAATGCACTTCATAAAATATGTAAAACAATATGAATTGTTTCATCGTAGAAAATAATTGCAATTCTGATGTATCAAAAGAACATATACACCACCAAAATAGTCCTCCAGGCCACGGTAATATAAGTGAATGATTTCTGGACTTGGATACATGCACGTGTGTGTGTGTGTGTGTGTGCATGTTAGTAGTTTCACAAATCAAGCTCAGAAGTCAGGATACCAAACTTCCACTTAAGTATGTGTCCATCTATTACTAGTTACTCAAAACTGGTTCCTCTCATGGCTGGAAGATTTTACCTTCCTGCTACCTTGAAATCAGATGTGGAAACTGCTGGGAGGCACTCACTCATGAGTGAAAACAGTAAGAGCCAGTGTGTGAGTCACCACATCCTGTTTTCCTTCTCCATGACAACTGCTCTGTCAGCCCAGGCTTCAAAGTGATACAATGACAGTGCAGTTGCAGAACACCCAACTGACCCTCGGTGGGCATATATTGTGAGCAAGAAATAAGTATGGTTTAAAGCCACTGAGATTCCGGGATTGTTTGTTATCACCGCATAATGTAGCCCATCCTAACCATCACACTAATCACACTACCTTCCAATAAACCAGTTACAATCAACTCCACATGGCCAAAGTAAAGAGCTCCCTAATGAGCCCTTCCCTGTCCTTCAACTAGCGAGGCCTCAACATAATCTCAAAGACCCCAGAATCCCATCTTTGGATCCTTTGGCAAATAATTGACCCACACTGTTTGCATGCATTTGACCTTTATTTTAGCACTCTTTGCTATAAATGAAACTGTGTTAAATATTAAACAGGTATACAGAAAAATATTTATAAAGATTCGTCCCCCTTGGCATAACTATTTATACCTCTCTATACACACATGCAATTTTACATGATTGAAATCAGTACTTACATACAGTTGTGGATGACATTTTTAAAAGACTTTTTTTCTTTGGTACTGGTACTGGGGATTGAACCCAGGGACATTCTACCTCTGAGTTACACCCCCCAGACCTTTTTATTTCTTATTTTGAAACAGGGTCTCAGTATGTTGCTGAGGGTAGCCTCAAACCTGTGATCTTCCTGTCTCAGCCTCCCAAGTACTGGGAATACAGTCATGCACCACTGAGCCCAAATTTTGCGTGGCATTTTATTTTAAGATCTTTCATGAGTATTTTTCATGCTTCTATAGTTTTGATATTTTTCACTTTCTGACCATATGCTACTAACAGGTATAGGTATCATAATTAAATTTTAGCTAAGAAATTATATGTGCATATACATTTTCCTTATGTTTTCCTATATCAAGTTGGTTCCTAGATCCTTCTCAAAATATTTCATTGTTCTCCCATACTTCTGAATCACTTGTTACCTCTTTAAATTAAAATAAAAATTAAGGAAAATTGTTTTCTAAAATGTTTGTACATATTCCTGACACTCAAAGAGGTTTTCCTCCCTAATTTAAAAAAAATGCTACTTGCATTTGACTTACTGGATTAACTTTTCTAGTTTTGTTGCTAAAATCCCCTACTGTGTCCTTGTGCCTCTCATTAATCTTGGCTCTTTCTTTGGTTCCATTTTCATTAGACCGAAGGCCCAGGATATCTAATACACTGGATTGTATTTACTCATGCCTTTGTAGTTTGAATCTTTTCCTTTAGGGCTTGAGTCTTGCTTAGACGTTTTCCTTTTGAAAAACAAGCATTGCTGATGCTTCTTTTTATTTATTTATTTTTTTGCAGAATTAGGGTGGATTACCCTTTAAAGAAAGTGTGGGAAATGTGGGAAAATTTTAACATGTAATATACATGTAGAACCAGTCTCTAACTACATCTGGACTTAATTTGTTGATATAGAGCCATCTTTTTCTCCATGCATAAATTTCACCTAGCCAAAATCATACTGCTTTTTAATTTTAGATCACTTTCTCAGGTACCATGGCCTAATAAGTATGTTTTACACTCTTAGGATTATTTCATAACTAATATGTTTTATTGCTACATAAATTTACATTGATTGGTGACATCATGGTTTTGTTTACCATTTCTGTATTATGTTTTCTAAATTCACCTGACATCCTTGTTAAAATTCAGTGGTTTAAAAAGAAGCAGAGAACATCTTTACAGACCTTTAGAGTAGTACTTCCATTGTCTCCCTAGTTGATACTGTTTTTCAAGTGTTTGCATCTTATTTTTAGTCTGCAATCTTTCCTTCTCCCAGCTATTCCTATTCTCTCATGCCCTTTTTCTGCCTTACAACATAGCTCGGAATGCCCTGTGACAAGCATTTGATTTGATTTTCCCCTTGTTACAAAGCACCTTCTAATCTGTCAGGAAAGCTCATGCCTTACATTGCTTATTCCATGAGCTGAAGCCTAGCAAGGCATCAATGATTGTCAAACACATCATAAGCCGTATAAAGATGAGCCCCCAGGGCCTTAAGGCAGAGAGAGAGAGAGAGAGAGAGAGAGAGAGAGAGAGAGAAGCATGGAAGGGAGGGAGAGAAAGAGAAAGGACAGCTGCATCTCCTCTCTGAGGGAGGGAAAGAGTGATGATAAAGAGAAGTAGAAGGGCAGGTTTGGTTTCTAGAAGAAACATCCTGCAGTGAGAAATGCCTAGGAGTGAAATTGACTTCCATGATGGATGATTACACGTTGATAAGGGAGACCTGGAAATGGCACCGCTTAAACACCACTATCCATTCAGTGCATTAATGAGACAGCTTTCAGAATTCACTTGTATAAAGAGGGCTATCAATATTGGAGAAGTCCAGAGGTACTGTGGCAGATTGAAGCAGGATGAATGTTTGCTAAGGGGCTGGGGATTTTTCACACTGTTCCTCATTTCCTTGCACGCCACCGTCAAAACTCAGCAATGCCCAGAAGTCTCAGAAATCCAACCTCATGCTTGTAACAGCTGTATGATAATTTCCTTATACTAAGCGTGAAAAATACCACTGGGTCATTCACTCTGGTCAGCCCTCCATGCTGGCTTGACATTCTGAGGACACAGGCTCCACAAAGCCCTTACAACCAAAACATTGACTGTTCAAATAGATGTTAGAAGACCACATTGCATTTGATTGAAAGCTTTTCTTTTTTCTTATTGCTGTGTTATGATAAAAAACAACAGGCATTCATTTATAGTTTACATGTCCGCTCATTTGTATATACCCTGCTACATAGTCCATAAAGAATTTGAGACAGTTACTACACTATTATTAGAAAAGCTCACCAGGAATAAAAACAAACTAAACAAACCAAGCCAATAGTGAAACTATGCACTGTGATTAAATGTGTTTTATTGATAGTGAGTACAGCGTTTCCTCAACCAGCTTAAAATCCATCCTGTCATATAAGTAAAGTCTTTTATAAGGTCAATGTGTATGTTGATGGCTATGTATGTAACAATTGACAATTTATAAATAAGTTTAAATATTTTCAGTTGGCAGTCACATGTATGTATTAATCTTCATGTCATCCTGAAACCCCACCAAAACATGAGAAAATAAGTTATAAATTTATAAAAGGAGCAGACAAGGAGAGGGGATTTCAAGGTGTTTGGTGGCTATATAAATGGATGAAAGGATTCATTTTTCTAATGCTGAATCCTAAATGCTTGCACTGAGGGCAATCAGAAAGGAGCATATCAATTAAAACTCCAGAACTCAGGGGCATCACAGAAGGTAATTGTGAGGTTCCAGGAAAAATAAAAGTAGAGGACATTTGTAGAACAGTCAGTGACCTGGTTCACTCTCTGTTCCACCGAGTCAGCCAACTACATGCCACCCCTCCCCACCTAACAATGCTGTAGTCAAAACAAGGAGGTCAGCCAGGCATGGTGGAGCATGCTTGTAATCCCAGTACTTGGGAGGCTGAGACAGGAGGATCACAGGTTTGAGGACAGCCTCAGCAACTTATTAAACTCAATTTAGTGAGACCCTGTTTCAAAATAAAAAATAAAATAGGGCTGGGGGTGTAGCTCAGAGGTAGAATGCCCCTGAACTCAATTCCCAGTATCACACACACACACACACACACACACACACACACACACACACACAGAAAAGGAGGTCAAGTCACCATCAACGAATTATTTCCAAGAATTCTGGGAGTGACTCATATACCTAACCAACACTACACACTTCAAATCCTGGGCCTAGCATTGCCTGAAGGTGAAGCTGTTGCTTCATCTTTCCAAAAAAGGAATACATGAGAGAAAAAGAAAAGAAAGAGACTCAAAGATAAGTCTACTTAAGATTTCTACAATGCAATTGCCAGAATGCTTACCAATCACTCAATAATCCCACCCAGGTACCAGATCACCTGATGGATTATCTAGTGACTGCTTTCTAATATGAATTTTCAAACACCAAGGATAAAAATAAGCTTCTAAAATATCCCCCCAAACAAACAAAAAAAAAGCAGGCAAGGTCATAGGCAAAAGAATAGGTATCAGAACGATGGAAAATCTTTCAATGGCAATGATAGAAGCTGAATGAAAATGAAGCAATGCTTTCAAAATGCTAAGAGAAGACAGACATACAATGCCATGTGTGGTGAAATTATCAAGCAAGTGTGAGGATGGCAAAGATTTTCAGAAATGCAAGGTCTCAAGATTCTCTCTCATGCATCATGCTCAGGAAATCTCTTGACGGTGTGCTCCTCTGAAACGAGGCCATGAACCAAGAGAGGCAAAAGCACTTCGTCCAGGAAACATGGGACCAACCACAGAAGTGAAGAAAATTCCTAATTGGTTAGGTTTGCAATTCATAGTGCAACCAATCCCAAGGAGAGGTGGAGGATAGCGTGGTTGGGGTGGAGAACTCTTTCAAAGGGGGGAGGGTGGAATTAGTTCAGCTGCTATAGAAAAAGATATTCTAAAGGGTTCTATACTTCATTTGTTGAGTTTTAGAAAAAAGTGAAATATTTAAGCAAAATTGTATATAAAAGCAATGATTGCTTTCTCTTTTTCTAAATATTTATTGGTGCATTGTTGTCTCACATCATAATGTAGTTCAGAGTGATAGGGACACACGTGCACACAGCACTTGGTAAGCCCGCCTCAACTTCCTCCCCCTCCCCTTATATGATATTGAGATTGGCACTGCTAATTCCACATATCTACATAATGTCGGTGAAAGTGTTTCCTTCATTAATTCTTTCCCCTCTTAGACCCCCTCCATCACTCCACTGGGGTTTCTCCTCCATTATCCAAAGTCCCTCTTATATCCCAATTACTCCCTAGCTTCCACATATGAGAGAAAACATATCACTTTCTGTAACTGGCTAATCTCACTTAACAATATTCTCCAGGTCCCTCCATTTACTTCAAATGACATAATTTTGTTCTTCTTTATTGCTGAGTAGAATATCATTGTGTGTATATCTCATAATTTTGTAACTCATTCATCTGTTGATGGACACCTAGGTTAAACATAATCACAGTAGTCTACTGTCCAACAATGCGATGCAACAAGTAAATGTAATTTAACCAAAATGGAAAAATGGATTGCAATTATGGTCTATGGAAGGAAGGAAGGAAGGAAGGAAGGAAGGAAGGAAGGAAGGAAAGAAGGAAGGAAGGAAGGAAGGAAGAAAGGTCGCAGGAAGGACTGAGGTAGTATGAGCATGCGAACTTCTTATTTATCACACCAGGAATTGATAAAAAGCACATTCCAACAACTACTAATAGGAGCATATTATTTAGAAATATGGAAGTAAAATTATGCATGGATAGATGATAGATAAATAGATAGATAGATAGATGACTCTGAGCATCAAGATTCATTGATTCTTATGTTCTGTTTTAAAAAATAATTTTTGGAAAACATAAAAATTTTTAGAAGGGCGAAACAATAGACATCTCTATGTCTTAAAGGTTCAGACATGTAGATGAAGGAATTGGAAAAAATAAACATTTTTGTTGGCCGCACTATTCCTGTGCATTTCTACCTGTTTGAGATTGTAATTCAACCTATAGGAGTTAGAATGGAAGTAGACTCTACAGAAGTTGTTGACAACTTGAATGTATGATCATCAAGAAAGGAATAAGCATTATTCTCATTATAAGGATAGAAGTAATGGTGTTTGAAGAGTCAAACTTGTCCCCAAAATTCAAGTGATACATTTGTTAGTGCCTTTTCCAAAATTTCTTTCCTACTTTAAAATTTAAAGTCTTTTGCATTTGATCTAAAAAATTTCCTTAATCATGATAGTTCACAACTTTCAAACATCCTTAAAGTAATGAGCTCTTTCTGGTCTAATTCTTTTTTCCTTTTTCTTTTTTCTTTTTTCTTTTTTTCTTACGGCACTGGGGATTGAACCCAGGGGAATTTTTATTTTTTGTTTTTAATTAGGATCTCAGTTGCTGGGAGTCTCACTACATTGCTGAGGCTGGCCTCAAACTTGCCATCCTCTTGTCTCAACCTCCAAAGTACTGGGATTACAGGTGTGTGCCACCACCCTTGGTTCCATTCCTTCTTTAGAAATTGCATGCTTTGTTTCTCTTAATTATACATATGTTACACACACACACACACACACACACACACCCTCTAAGCACATAATTAGACACATTCTGTGGTCTTACTTCACACTTCGACCCTGAAGCTTGTAAGAACGAGGGACTGGAGGTTTTGTCTTTCTCCTTAGAGTATTGAGAAAAAAAAAACACAACCACCCCCTGACCTCCAGGAACTGGTGTGACACTTAAAGCTCAGTGATTTCAGAACCTGGCTGGTCCTCAGGACTAGACTATGTTATTCTCCTGTAGAACATAAACAATCTCACCAATATCAATGTCAGACAAAATTACTCTGAGACCAAGATAAAGCAAGGCCACTTCATAATTTTGTTTAAACACAGAAAAAGACAAGATCATTGAACAACCCACAGAATGACAAACATCTTCCATCCCAGTTCACATGAGCAGCAGTTGCTTCTTAAACCAATTATATCTCGATCTTTGCTTTAGTTTACCTCCTCAAAGACTAAATTTATTGAAATCCCAGATCACAGAATTTCTCTCACTTCCTGAAAGCATCCAATCCAGAGTTTATTCTTGCTTCCTGAAACTCTTTACAAAATGACCCTTTAGTAGATTATTTTTAATACTGAGACAACCCACATTTCCCCAAGGTGTCTGCTGTCCCTTCCTACAACAGGCAATAATCAAAAGTTGTCCAACTACTAGTATGCTCTGAGTGGGTTTTGGCTGGAATGCATTGACACTATGGAGTTATTTTGTGCTTAGCCATTTCCTAGGCTGAGTAGAGAACATGTTTCCATTTGAATAAATCATTTTCTCTTACAGTATATACAGTATGACTTGGGCGAGGAATGCTTCAGCCCAAACAACATGCCCAACACAGTTAAGATACACTTGCCTCTTCCATAATATTTAAGAATGTGGGTTCTGGATTCAGATTCTCAGGCTTAAATGCCAACTCTACTACCTACTATCCTAACTCTGTCTTGGAATAATATCTTTCACAGGCTTTCAACTTTTTCCTGTTATTGTTGTACAGGACCAAGTCAGAAGTTAAAAGGTTTAAATTCATTTGTATGTCTGCCTACTGTTTATCTAGCTACTTAATCTTCCTAGAACTTAGTTGCCTCATCCTAAAACTTGGATTATTCTAATTCTACCCATAAGAGTTGTCATGACAACTAAAGAGCTAATGGTCATAGAGGACTTAACACAGTGCCTGGAATGTTCCATTTATCAACAAATGTTTGTTATTGTTATCATTAACATCACCCTTTGCTTTCAATGGAATCATCTTGCATGAAGGCAGTGTGAAATAAAGTTTGGAGAAGGGAAGTTTAATTTCAGGTCTTTCAAAAGCACCTAGCACATAGTAGGCATTTGGTAACTATTTTGAATATATTCATGGGTAAAACTTATTTTGTCACTTTTTTTCTAATTGAGTACCAATTCAGATTTTACAAAGTGAAAACATACTAGTCACATTCAAAGTCGTCTTCTGGCTCATCACTAGTTGCTGTGAATCAATAAAATTTGGAGATTTATTCTTAAACTTAGTGTTTTATTTAGAGGAGGAGTGCATCTACATTACCAACAAGTGAATGTTTTAGAGTGATGATATACCAATTAATGGCTTTCACTGAATATATACTGTTTTGCTTAAAACTGGGAAAATACCCTGATGAGATGCTATAATCTTTTTTAATGATGAAAACTACCAAAAGTGATTTTTCATGGGTCTTACCAGTAGGTGGAATATTTTCACACATGTCCACCCACTAAAGTGTCACTCGTTTCTAAATAAATTCCATGTTTACACTGTGGAAAGAATGTGTCCATCTATCATTCTTTTGAGACTTGGGGAGGAAGATGCAAAAGTCAGCAAGATCCACCCTTGCCAGCCATGATTTAGAACATATTGCAACAATCAAATTTGACATTGTTAACAATCTATCTGGCTCACCCTTAATTCTGATATACTGACAAGTGAAAATTCGGTGATGCAGAAACACGGTGAGTGGATTCCCTAATGTTTCAAATGCTCAGAGAAGCTTCCTTTTAAACTATTTCAGCTTCAATCTGCGTCCTAACTCCATTTTGAATAATATCTTTCACAGGCTCTCAACTCTGTTTTGTTATTATTGTGCAAGACCAAGTCAAAAGTTAAAAGGATTTAAATTGATCTATACGTCTGTGTGTTTGTACATATCTATGTTTACATTTTTTCCTGTCAAAATATCTCAAGTAAAATTTCACTGATGTGATTTTTTTCAAAATTATGATTCATACAGTGTCTTCCTTGAAATTCTTTTGATTTATGGATGAAAAAAAACAACCAAATTAATCTGCTGCAGTGGATCTGAAAGTTTTCTGTGTATTAGAAAGAGCTATTGAGTTTTAAAGTTCTGATGCTGAGGCTGCACTCTATTCCAATTAAATCCCTGACAATGGGAACCAGTCACACATATTTTGGTAGCCCCCTCCCAAATTGATTCCAATGTGCAAACAAGTTTGGGACCAATGACCTAAACTGGCCGCTCATGGACTGATCCATGGGTTAATGGCACAGGAACATGTGGGAATTTATCAGATGTGCAGAGTCCTGGATCCCTTGCTAGACTCACTGGTTCATAATCTGATCTAGGACAATACTTCCCAAACTTCATTGTGCCTTCCAATAACCTATAGGTTCGTGTCAAAATGCACATTTGAATTCAGCTGTTTAGCTGTGGGGCCCAAGACTCCACATTTCTAAGGAGCTCTCAGGAGATACACACCTACTGGTCCAAAGACCATTCTTTGAGTAACAAAGATCTAGACACTATAGGAGGCACCATAGACTTGGAGCAGGGAGACCAAGAGGTTATGCTAAAAACACAAACATGGTATCCTCCCATTTAGCAGGGATAACAACAACTACTGGTTTTAGGCCAGTGATTATGTGATAGTGGACTAAGAGCTTTCTCTACAAGCTCTATGAAGAAACACTGTGATAAATTATTTTTAAAAAATAAATAAATAAATAAATCAAGGTTCATAGAGGAGAAGGGTGTGACTCAAAGTTGAGCCTCTTGGTTTATGACTCTAGGACAGTATTTCCTCTGCTATATCAAGGGCTCCCTGACTTCATGGTGACTGTAAACAAGCAGATGTGCTCATTATATGCAGAATTATGAGATACTCTGATTCCCTGTGGTTGAGATAAGGGGACTCATGGAATCTCTTATTACTTTAAGAGATGGCCTAAGACCTTTCTTAAGTTTCGAATGATAACCTCAAGCAACAGGGCTGTTCTGTAAAGTGATCTTTCATGAATGTGCCAGCTTCATCCGGAAGATTTCTACCTAGGAACATTTATGATGTGGGGTATTATCATTAATGCTGTGCACTTAAAGTAACATGAAATACTGCTGAAATAAATATTTCAAAGGATGAGCTCCTCAAGTTTTTAATAAATGGGAAAACACCATCACTGTACTTACCACCCAAGAACATACAAAACAAATATAATATATAGCACAATACCAAAAGCTACTTTTAGAGGAGATAGACATAAACCTGTGAAGTAGTTAAAGAGTAACACAAGGTGGCATATGCTAGATGCCAAATGAGCAATACAGGCAGTACTCATAATGATAGTAGCTACCACTTATTGAATGCCTATTATGTAGCAGATGTTTTATATAAAGTGCCTCATTCGATCACAACAATCTATGTAGGTTATAATTAATATTCCTAGTTTACAGATAAGGAAAGAGAAGCTTGTGGCGTTATTTGATTTCCCAAGGACTCCGTGAGATTAAATACTAAACTGGCATTCCAAGCCCAGCTCTGCCTGACTCCAACTGCAGTGCTATTTGCATAACACCTTATTGCCTCTCCTATACCATGCCACTTCCTCTGCACTCCTGGAGGTCAGTGAAGGAAAGCACGCAGCAACTAAGAAAGCTTCATGGCGAGATTTTACATGAGCTGTTTGTATAAAGACTGCTGGGGTTTAGGTAAGTAAAGAAGGGACAGGAAGAGAAATTAAATCAGGAAAAGCAGCGTGGGGGTATTCAAGGTTGATAGACATAGCTTATTTGGGAGAGAACTATGGGGTGGAAAGGATAAGCTAAAGTCAGGAAAGACCTTAAAAATCCATCTCAGGGATACTGGTCTATTGATACTGTGGTCCTACAGAATTTTGGGGGGAGGGAGAAAAATAATGACTGTTTTTCATAAAATTGAGGTTTTCATAAAATGAACAGAGCTCCAATCTGATGAATAGTTTATAGCGTGGGAAAGGAAGGAGTTTGAGAAGTATTCTTATAAACCACACTTGAAACTCTGAGGGTCTAATCAAAGACAGTGGCCATAGGGCCAAAAAGAAAGAGGTGGGAATGAGGAGACTTCAAATACAAAAAGTACAATGAGCCTTGGGGTGGTGGTGCATGCCTGTAATCCCAGTACTTGAGAGGCTGAGACAGGAGGATCACAGGCTCAAGGCCAGCCTCAGCAACCTAGCAAGACCCTGTTTCCAAATAAAAAATAGAGCTTGGGGTGTAGCTCAGAGGTAGAATATAGTACTGTGTTTAATCCCCAGCACCACACACACACACACATGCGTGCGCATGCACACACACACACACACACACACACACACACACGAAATAAAGAAATTGCAATGAACATGTCACCATTGACACATTGCCATATCGCCATATTAGGTGAATAGGGCACCTTTTATAATTTTCAACAGGTAAGTACCTTACATTGCATCAGGCACTGTGATAGGTTTTAAAGAGAAATACATACATGCACATGTGGATACACACACACACACACACACACACACACACACAATGTAGTATGTCACAATCAGAAACAGTGGGTTAAATGTCCCCAAAACATGAATGAACCTTAAAAATGATGCTAAAGAAAAAAAAGGAAATATAAATTACAATTTATAATATCATACCCTACTTACATAAATTAAAAGTACAAGTAAATTTTTCAAAAGTACACAAAAAATATAAAAAAGTCCATTAAGTATGTTAGAGTTATTATTTATGGAGGGAACATGGAAATGGAATGGGGAATGGGCATTAAAGGGAATCGATGCAGAAAGCCCCCACACAGAGAATTAATAATAATACACCATGTATTGAGAAATGTGATTAATTTAACCCTTGGTACCACTTAGAGTCCAATCCCCTATTCCCAAACAAAACAGTGAATAAGATTTTGATGATATGTTCAAAGGGCTGATAGTCTATAGGAAAAGGTAGAATGTTCATCAATTTGATAGATATATTTGACTGTTTCCTATTTTGCCAAGCACTCTGCTAAACCTGGATATTCAATGACAGAGTTCGTGAGATAGAGAAGCACACAACTGCAATAAAAATGTGAGAAACAGTCATATTCACTTATCACAGCATGTATGAATGCATAGAAGAGAGCCACTTGCTTAAGAATGAGATGGTTGGTGAAGGCTTCCAAGAGGAATTATTCTGAAGCACATATTTTTGGGGTTTTGTTTTGTTTTGTTTTGGTACTGGGGATTGAATCCAGAGGCATTCTACCTCCAAGCTATACCCTGAGCCCTTTTTAATTTTTTTGTTTTTGAAATAGGGTCTCGCTAGGTTGCTGAGAGTCTCACTAAGTTGATGAGTCTGGCTTCAAACCTGAGATCCTCCTATCTCAGCCTCCCAAGCACTGGGATTGCAGGCATACACAATCACACCTGACTCTGGAGCATAGTTTTAGAGAATGATATATTCGTTTCCTAAGGCTTCCCAAGCCCAGTTCCAGACTGGTACTTAAACAACAGAAAATTATTTTCTTACAATTCCTGAAGCTATACATCTGAGCTCAAATGCCAACAATTTGTTGGCTTTTTCCTCTTCATTTTTTAAATTTGTTTCATAGTAATTATAGATCATATTGGGGTATAGAGCGATAGACACATACATACACACAACTCTAGGAGCACTTCCATCTGAGTCCCCTCTCCCTTCCTCTCCCCCTCCCCTACATGTCTTTGAGATTGCTGGCTTCTTCTGAGGCCTCTCTTGGCTTCTAGATGGCTGTCTTCTCCTGTTCTTCCTTTTATGAGTCTTCATGTCCTAATTTTCTTATAAGGACAGCAGTCATGTGGGATTAGGGACCATGCTGATGGTCTCATTTTAACTTAGTTACCCCTTTCAACACTCTGTCTCCAAGGCCAGTCACATTCTGAAGACCTGGAGGTTAGAATTTCAACATAAAAATTTTGGAAGACAGTTATGCCAATAACAGATGAGTAGGAATTAAGTAGTCAATAGAAAGCTTGAAATTAATTGAAGTCTCGGGGATGTTGAGCTGGGAGCAAGGGCAGCACTGTCAAAGGCAAACATGGAATGGGTATTTAGGAATGCAGGACAGGACTCCGATCTGAGCATTAAAAAGTGGATGAAGGTGCTGTGTGCATGTGTTTGTACTGTAGTGAACCTCACTACAATATGTAATTCTAATGCACCAATAGAAGTATATTAAAAATAAAATAAATAGTATAAGTATAAAATAATAAGTATATTAAAAATAAAACAAAAGAAATCATCAGATCATAGTCAAAGAAGGTTTAAGATAAAAAGTGAATGAAGAACAAGAATATATGGAATCAGCAAAAAAGAAGAGGTTAGATAGTATAGAAATTCAAGCTCCATTTGACTGCATTGTCATATTACAGAAATCTGGAGGCTTTACTAAAAAGATTTTTGAGAACAGATGGAGAACAGATGATATAAAATATATCTTAAAATGCTACATCATAAATTCAAGGGGCATAAGTAGATGGACATCTGAAACAAAAAAAGAGAAAAAGAAAAAAGAAAAAAGCATGTGAGGCAGTAAAACCTAAAATGTATGTTTGCAGATTGTTTAGAATGAAGAAATTTTTCATTAGGAACCTTTGGAAAGTTACATTCACCATAATTCTCCAAACGAATTGATTTAATGAGACTAACGTATAGAAAAGCAGAAAAATACCCCTGAGAATTCCTTTGTGTCCGAAAAATTAGTTGTGACTTTATCTTACATATATACAAAAATCTTCCTTTTAGACTAATTGCTCTCAAATTATATTCTTCCATATGAGTCCATATAATATGGAAATTTCAGAATTTAATGGCTTGAAACTTGAATATATTTTTAATAAGAAGCATTTTGGGAAGTGTTCTGCATTGACTTAGGTTATCCATGCTGCAGAGAACATTCCCCCACCCTAAAACTAAAAGAGAAAAGTAAAATACATATATGCAAGCCTAATTTTTAAGCCCATCAGACAATTGAAGTCCAAAGGATGACAAGCCCCTCCAAGGAGATGTGGACACCTAAACTAATTTTACATCGGGCAGAGAAAAGGGAGAAGATGCAGCAAATACCAAAGCAAGTAAAAAGAAAGTGACTGAAATTTTGTTGATATCTGAGAGGTCTAATATCCTCTCTTCCTCCCCTGAATATTTTCTCATCTGAATCCCCAAGAACCTGTGATCGTGTTGAGCGTTATGGCTACAGATGGAATCAAGGTTGCTAATTAGCGGATTTTGACATGAGATTATCCTGGATTATATGATAGTCACAAGTGTCATAATTGGAAGGGGGAGGTAGAAGAGTCCTGGTCAAAGAGAGATCAGAAGACGCCCCTCTCCTGGACATAAAGATGGATGGAAGGGGCATGAGTCAACAAATCTGAGTCATCTCTAGAAGCTAGAAAAGGCAAGAAAACCAATTCTCCCTTAAAGACGCCAGAAAGAATACAGCCCTGATAGGACCTTAATTCTAGGGGAGTGAGACCCATTTCAGACTTCTGAAGATCAGGATGAAGTTATAAATCATAGGAACCATGAGGCAGAGGGAAGCCATGGCTCATTAGGATTTTGGCCTTCAGAGAGAAGTCGAAATGCCCCACAGAAGGTATTTCCTGACAGACTGTGAGTCACTTATCTATTTACTTGTACTTAAAATATAGAATTGAATTAAAAGTATAAAGGAAAAGTGCCTTGAATTTAAAGTGTAAAGGAAACTCAAAGTCATGCAGGATCCATTTTTCCTTTATAAAAGAATCCAAAGTAATAATAAGTAATAGCTAATGTATACTTTCTAGCTTTATGCATGTGCTTCATTGTCTTATGTAAATGATTCTAACATAGCTCATCTCATTGAAATCTCACTTATCTATGAAGAAGTCAGGCTAGAAATTATTACTCTCCTTTCACATGGGAGGAAAATGAGACAGAGAGAGGTCTATTTACTCAAAGTCACTGAGTTCATGAGCAGTCAAGCCAGAGCTGGTCTCAGGCATTGCATCTCCGAGTTGACTCCAAGACTGGTCTCCTATAGCCCCAACAGCAAATCCGACATGGGGAGGCAGGGCTGGCTGGGGATGAGCACGCTGATTTCTGTAGCAATGTGTCATTCCTTCAATTAGTCCATTAAATACAAGGCAATTCAATAAAAGTAGGTAATGACTTTGTATTTAATTGTCATTAGGCTCAAATTACAGAGGTACTTCTCATCAGTTTCCAGGAAAGTGAGAGTGCGGGAGGAATAAAAGTTGGAGGAAGGTGTATTCTTTTCTCCTTTTCCTTTTGTAGTGAGGTTATGTGTGTCTAAATGTAGAATCACTTTGCATAAATCAATGACTCCTTAATTACTGATCTCCGAAGCTATTCATTTTCCTGATAAGAAGTCCACTCCAGATGAGGGCTTTTGGGGGTCAACAGCTCTCAGAAACTCTCAGGCCCCATCTATGAAAACCAGGCATAGAGGGTCATGTCATTCAACACTAGAACTTTATTTAAAGTTTCCCAGTCTTCAACTGGGTGGAGAGATAGATCAGAACCGTAAGATTGCTACTGTACGTGTCTCTGCTGACACCTAACACTGTTCTCTGGAAGAAAAATAGGGGGAGTGGATTTTGGATGCCTGAATACATTAGTCCACACTAGTCCATGAATTATTTGTGTCGAGAACAAGTCATTTAATCACACTGTGCCTCAATTTCTCACCTGTCAACTGAGAATAAAGATCGTTAATTTCTAAAGGAATTCACTGATCCATTTATTGAATTGAAGACCTTCCTATATGCCAAGAGTAGAGTTTCATGCTGAGGAATAGCATGGGATAATCCAGGTTCTATCCCAAATGAATCTTAGAGAAAATTAATATTAAATAATTACAAAAATAATCACATTTAATACCATAAAGAGCTCAAAGTTTTAGTGAGGCTTTCTAGAGTAAGGAAACATTAAACAAAAGATAAATATAAGCAATTTAAGGGGAAGGGGAAGAGCTAAATTTTATTCATTACCTACTATCTGTTATGTGATGTGCTATGATCTTTACACACTTTCTAATAGATCTTCCCCTCAAAGCCACCACACATTATTTTCTGCTCTATATGTTTTTGCATAAAGAAACTAAGGCCCAGAGTATCTAAATGCCTAAATTCATCATATCAGGCTACTTAAGAATACAAATTCTGGAGTTAGTCTTCCTAGGTTCAAATCTCAGATCTACATCTTATTATCTGCGAACGTGGAAAGTTACTTCCCATCTTGTATCTTTGTTTTCTCCTTCATAAGATGTGAATAATTATATATCCCATCGCTTAGGGTTGTTGTGAGAATTAAATGAGTCTTTTGGGCCTGGAAAATACAAATATTAACTATTACATTATTCTTAATAGGATATAATGCGAAGGCTAATTTTATGTGTCAACTTAGCTAAGCTACGGTGCCGTTGTTTAGTCAAACACCAGACTAGATATTGCCATGCAGGGATACTCTTTGGCTGTCATTAACATTTAAATCAATAGACTTTGAATAAAACAGATCATCCTCCATAACCATAACGTGGGCAGGCCTCATCCAAATAGTTGGAGGCTTTAAAAATGAAGGCTGAGGCTTCTTTTATTCTTTTTTTTATGGTCCTCCTGGGGATTGAATCCAGGAACATTCTATCTCCAAGCTATACTCCTAGCCGTATTTTATTTTTTATCTTGAAACAGGGTCTCACTAAACTGCTGAGTCTGGCTTCAAACCTGTGATCTTCCTGTCTCAGCCTCCCAAGTACTAGGATTACAGGAGTGTGCCACCACACCTGTCTGTGGTTTCTTTCTTTTTTTTTTTTTTTGCGGTACAGGGGATTGAACCCAGGGGCATTCTACCTCCGAGCTACACCCCCAGCCCTATTTTTTTTTTATCCTTTATTTTGAAACCAGGTCTCACAAAGTTGCAGAGGGCCTCACCAAGTAGCTGAGGCTGGATCCTCTGGATCCTCCAGTCTCCGCCTCCCAAGTACTGGGATTACAAACCTGCACTACCACACCTGGCATGTGGTTTCTTAAAGAAGGAATTCGGTCTCAGGAATACATAAGCAACTCCTCCCTGAACTCCCAGCTTCCCTGTGGATTCTGGACTTGGAAGCCCTCACACTAGGATATACCCTATTCATCCTGTTTCTCTGGAGATCTTGATGGGTGATGGATCCTGAATGGGACTCCAACCCCCAACCCCGAGAGCAAGGTTTGGCTCTTTCCCTTAAGGGACTATTTCCTGGAAGATTCACTGGGCCCTAATGTAGTTAAGCTCAAAGCTGTTCCGTCAGTGTGACCCTCTTTTGCCAACTGGTTAAAAAAAAAAAAGTTTCACTGAAAAAGGCCGTGACAGTCAAGTGGAAAGAGACCTGACTACAGGTCTTTTCTCTCCCTAGTCCAGAACGTTCCTTCCCTTAGGGCTTTGTCCCGGTGTATAGGGACACATCTGACAAGTCATATTTCTTTCATAATGGAGAGAAAAGTTTAAAATGAGATCCTAGACTTTCATTAGTTTTCATGCTGCCCTAATTTCGTTTTCTCCTTTGCTTTCACACCAGCTGCAGACTTTAATTAAACTGTGGCGAGTCTCCTAAACTTGGCGGGCTTTCCAGAGAAAACAAGGGCACCTCCTCCTGGGGCAGATTTTTCCCGAGTCCTCCAGCTTGCCTTTATTTATCCCAACTGTCTGGCTTAGTGGCCAGGAACCTTGCATGTCCTCATATTGTGTGTTTTCTCCCTTTGTCCCCTTCTACTCGGTGGCTTTCACTGGAAGCTCCTGATTCAGGTATTTCTGCCATGACTAATTCAAAGTCATATTTCATTGCTATAATTATGGCAAATTACCACACTGGTTTATCGTTTTGCTTTTTCATTGTAAAGCACCATTCATAGCCACAGGATAAAACCATCTAGCTGTATTTATGGATTAAATTAATGCATCCCTTTATGATAGACAGTGATAAAATGTAAGGTGAAAAGAAAGTGTAATCTTATTAGGCTGTGGACAATGACAGATAAATTACAGACCTTCATCAAACTGCTCCTGAAAGACGGTGGCTTAGTGCGCTGGGCCATTTTACCTGCGTGTTTTCTGATGGTCAAACTGTGTAATACAAACAGCTGAAACTCACAGGTAACCACAACACAGTTTACATGACAATGTTATTTAAACAAACCAGTTTCTTTCTTTAAAGAACCATTTCCTTTTCTGCAGAGATTCTTCTGTAAGCTGTACCATTGACTCCCTTATGCATTTAGATAATATGAACCAGTTTGTAGGAAAATTACAGAAAACGGTGATGCAAAGACAATAAGCACTGAATAAATAAGGAGGCTCAGTGACTGGCCATAGGATGCGAGAGGAAATCAAGATGCAGAAAGCTGGGGGTGAACGTGTATGTAAGCATCTTCTGCTGAGGAGTGATCATTAAGAACAGAGGAACAGAGGAGGAAGGATACTGGGAGATGATGGCTGAAAAAAATGATTTTTAACACAAAGAACTAAGATTCAGAAAGTCCAAAACAACAAGCAAGAACAGAAAAGAGCCTAAAACCAGTCTCATTCTGAAACCCACCAGGATTCAACTATTTTTTTTTTTGCGGTACCGGGGATTGAACCCAGGGGTGTTCCACCTCCGTGCTACACCCCCGGCCCTATTTTTTCATACTTTATTTTGAAACTGGGTCTCATGAAGTTGCGGAGGGCCTCACTAGAGAGAGAGAGAGAGAGAGAGAGAGAGAGCTGAGGCTGGCCACGAACCCGGATCCTCCGGTCTCCGCCTCCCAAAGTACTGGGATTACAAGCGTGCGCCACCACGCCCGGCAGGATTCGACTATTTTAAAGACCATTCTCTACCAAACACAGCCTCAAATACACATAAACCTATATTACTGTGCACTGGGCACTGAACATAATTAATTCAATAAATATTTATTAAGAGTTGATTGTGTATCAGGCCTTCAACTAGGCACAGGAACATGGCCATGACCAAGAGTGGTATGGAAGCCGTCTGTGTGGTGCTCATAGCTACGCTAGAGAGAGGGACAAATTAAATAATCTTAAAATCACTTACAATTTTGAGAATTAAGACCTATACAGAAAAAACTAGAGGCTGATTTGAGGACATACCACAAGATGGGGCTTGTTTTAGCTAGTCAGAAAGCTCAAGTCGGGAGTGGTGGCGCACGCTTGTAATCCCAGTACTTAGGAGGCAGAGACAAGAGGATCCAGGTTTGCGGCCAGCCTCAGCTACTTAGTGAGGCCTGTTTCAAAATAAAGAATAAAAAATAGGTCTGGGAGCCGGGTGTGGTGGCGCATGCTTGTAATCCCAGTACTTGGGAGGCGGAGACCGAGGATCCGGGTTCACGGCCAGCCTCAGCTAGTTAGTGAGGCCCTCCGCAACTTCGTGAGACCCGGTTTCAAAATAAAAAGGATAAAAAATAGGGCCAGGGGTGTAGCTTGGAGGTAGAATGCCCCTGGGTTCAATCCCCTGTACCGCAAAATAAAAATGGGTCTGGGGGTGTAGCTCGGAGGTAAATATAGCCTCAGCTACTTAGTGAGGACCCAGTTTCAAAATAAAAAATAAAAAATAGGGCTGGGGGTGTAGCTCGGAGGTAGAATGCCCCTGGGTTCAATCCCCAATACCACAAAAAAATAAGAAAGCTCAAGGAAGACGTCCTAGAAAAATATTTGCAAACCAGAATATGAGCAAGGCTTCATAGGGACCGCTCCCTCCGCCTGGAACCCCCTCTTCCCTTCGCCTGGATGAGGATCTACAGTGGGAAGAAGCGCGATGTCTGGGAGAAGACCTGAGTGAGGGGCGCAGGGGAGGAGGTCAGGTGGGACAGACCACATGAAGACTTCAAACTTTATGTTCAGAGCAAAGATAAACCACTGAAACATTGTGAGCAGAGGAGTAATGTGGTTGGATTTGCGTTTTTCAAAGATGCCTTCTTTTGAGAACTGGACACTTTTGAAAGAGCAGGCTTAGAGGAAATTTGAAGAGAACCTCATCAACCAGCTTGTAGCGGGAGCCTATTGTGGGGCAGGCAATGCCCTTCACCTGTGTCAACTCAGCCTTCTGCTCTGTAAGGCGGGTTTCAAGGGTGGGATGCTACCTACTCAGTTGCAGACTCAGAGGACCTTGGACTTGGTGCTTAAGAGTGTCTCTATCTAGACATTCTTAATGTTTTATTACTATGTTTTATAAGCCGAGTCAGATGGGACAATAAAGTGTGCTCAGGGGGCTTAGAGATTCAGGTCACATACAGGTCCACCTCCCTTGCCCTCCCACCTCCCTGGGAAGGGTTCTCAGCCTCCTGCCTCCAGCACCCTGAGCCCACCAGCCCTCCGTTGCACCTCTGCCCCATGACCACTGCCTTGTCCCCTGGGCAGTCATGAAGGCACCTTGGCTGGGAAAGGCCTGCTTTCTACCATCTTCCTTTGCCCCACAGCAGATGCCTCTGCATCAGTGAGCATGGAATTGAGGTCAAGTGCATAGGGTCACCATCCCTGCCCTATCCCCGAGCTGCCAGGGGGTGTTTGGTGAGTGATTTGTCTGGAACAAGCCCCTCATCTACCTTGCTCTAGATACCAAGCATATCTTGGTACAGAAGTTGAAAACCCTTGGGGATGACCTGTCAGCCATGCAGTGGGGCGGTGAGTCCCCTGAAATGGGGATTCACTTCCCTGACTCGGCTGGGTCCTGGTGTGGAAGCTGGATGGCCCACTGCCACCTGCCACTGCAGGGTGGGACTCCTGTGAGAGGAGTTCCATGCTGAGCGACTGTGACACGACATACCAAAACACAAAAACTAAAGCACTGGAAAAGCTCATGCTTTCGTACCATAAAAGGCACTTTTATCATGCATTCTGAATGAGGGGCCTTGAGGTTCACTTTGACAAGGCTCCACAAATTGTGTTAGCCTGCCCTCCCCCTCCTGCCACTGTCGCTTCATTTTGTAGATATGAAAGCTACTTTCTGTGGCTAGCTGAGTGGCACAGGTCATTTAAATTCTCAGAGTTCAATCTCTTCGCTAGCATTACAATTCCCTTTCTAGAAGGGGTATAGTTTTGTCAATATTTATTTAAGGTGCTATTGAGGCATCTAAGTGGAGATGACATGATAGATAGATAGATAGATAGATAGATACAGTGTATAGATAAACACGTGCATATATTTATACACATATATTTTAATTTTTTCTTAAGATGAAACTTAGATTTATTGTTCTATCTATTTATCTATAGGTCAGGATTTCAAAAGAGAGCATTAGTTGGAGTTATAAATCTAAATTATGTCCCAAAAGACAGTCTGGGAGCCAACTCATGTGTACTGACAATCATTCATTCATGCATCCGTTGACTTAAAAATATTTATTGCCTTCCTCCTGGTTCACAGACCTGTTTGGGGTTTTGGAGATTAAGTAAGAAACAAAACAGATGAGTGATGCTCTCCTGGACCTTATGTCCAAAGGGAGGTAACATGATTAAATATGTGACCTATCTAATATTGATAAATGCCAAACAGGGGAGTGGAAAAGGGAATACAGAGGAACAAGGAAGGTGTTTTTGAATAGGGGGTCAGGGAAAAGTGCTTTTCTGATATATGTGAGCATGAAGCTGAAAGTAGTAAAACAGGCCAGCTTCACACTTACCTTAGGAAGAAGGTTCCAGGAAGCATCCTAGACAGAGCAAAGGCCCTGTGGCAGAAGCTAGCTTGTCATATGCAAGGGACACCAAAGAGGCCATCAGAGCAAGCGTAGAGTGAACAGGTCAGAGAGGAGAAGGAGCGGAGCCAGAGAGGTGACAGCAGGGACACAGGAAATCACGCCAGGCTCTGTAGGTCAGAGCACGGACTCTGCCTTATATGCTGAGTGAGATGGAAAACTATCCAAAGGATTTGAGCAGCTGAGCATGATGGATCATGCCAGTACTTGGAAGGCTGAGACAGGAGGATAACAGGTTCGAGGCCACCCCGGGCAACTTAGCGAGACCCTGTTTCAAAATGAAAAAATAAATAAAAAGGGCTGGGCGTGTACCTCAGTGGTGGAGCACAACTGGTTTCAATCTCCCATACTCCCCCCCACACACACAAAGAAATGCCTTGTGCAGAGAATCATGACTTGACTTACATCTTTCAGGCTTGCTCTGACTGCTCTGTGGGTAATGGATTGAACTGAAATGTGAGGATAAAGCAGAGGTAGGGTATCCAGCTGGGAAATGACCATGATGACTGTTGGAAATGATGGCTTGGTCCAGTGTGGAGGTGTTGGAGGTGGTGAGAAGTGCCCAGATCTGGATAAATTTTGATGATGGAGTCACTAGGATTTGCTGACCAACTGACTGTGAGGAATAGGAGAAGATGATTCCAGGATTTGGGGCCTGAGCCATCAACTGTGATGGAGAAGGTTAGCGAATGAGCAGGTTGGGAATACAACACCAGGAGCTCATGTTTGCACCTGTTAAGTTTGAGATGCCTATTAGATATTGAAAAAAAGATATTGAGTAGATAAGTTTATATATATCTTGGGGTTCAGGAGAGAGGTCCTGGCTAGAGATAACAAAATGTAGACTTTAGCATATTGATAGTATTTAAAGTCATACCACTGGGATGAAATTACCTAGGGAGAAGTGTGCAGAGAAAGAAAATATAATTGAAATGTGAAAAACACACAATATATGTAATATGCATTCATTTAAGGAATCCTTATATTATCTCTGTAAGGTAGGTGATATTAGTCTTATTTCACAGACAGAAAATACAGGACAGTTAAGTGCCTTGCCTAAATTAATTCAAGTAGACAATGACAGAGCAGGTCTGAAAGCCAAGGCACCTGGTTTCAAACCACACTGTTAGTATTATTGCCTTGATTACTGTGTGCTCCGGCCACCTGCTTTTCCCCACAGTGTATGTGCTTTTCTCCCCCAGAGACTGGAAGTGTTCCTAGACACCAGTCCTCCTAATGCAGGGCATCTGGGAGAGGCTGTGGAAAGATAATGACTATTGTCGTAACATTCTCAGCCCTCTTTATGGGCAGAATCGTCTTCCCATCGAGTCTCCTGCCTTGCAAAGTATCCAACAGGGACCTCGAGAAAGGAGGCTGCTGAACTCCAGTGATTTTGCTGCAAAACAAAAGGAACAGAGAGTTGTATGCACACCCCAGTCCTCAATATTTCCAGAGTTTTTAGCTGATGCTAGGACAGGCTAGCCCTAGAGGCCTCAGTGAGCCGGGGATGCTGGCTGGTAGTAGCTTGCATGTTTGAGAATCAGTGCCCATCTAATTGGGGTCAGATGAAATCCTAGAGTAGTTTTGATTTGCATCTCCCTGATTGCTAATGATGTTGAACATTTTTTCATGTATCTATTGGCCATTTGTATCTCTTCTTTCGTGAAGTGTCTATTCATTTCAGTTGCCCACTTCTTGATCGGATTGTTTGTTTTCTTAGTGTAAAGTCTTAAGTTCTTTGTATATCCTAGATATTAGACCTCTGTCAGAGGGATAGTTTGCAAAGATCTTCTCCCATTCTGTAGGCTTTCTCTTTAAGCTTTTGATGTTTTCCTTTGATGAGCAGAAGCTTTGTAGTTTAATGCTATCCCACTTATTAATTCTTGTTTTAATTTCCTGTGGCAAGCATTAAGAAGTCAAACAACAACAAATGTTGGCAAGGATGTGGGGAAATTGGGACTCTTCTACACTGTTGGTGGGATTGCAAACTAGTTCAACCACTATGGAGATCAGTGTGGAGATTCCTCAGAAAACTGGGAATGGATCCACCATATGATCCAGCTATACCACTACTGGGTATCAAACCAAAGGGATTGAAACCAGAAAACTACAGTAATATATGCATACCCATGTTCATAGCAGCACAATTCACAGTGGCCAAATTATGGAACCAACCTAGATGTCCATCAACAGATGAATGGATTACAAAATTATGGGAAATACACACAATGGAATTCTACTCAGCAATAAAGAAGAACAAAATAA